>JARPMJ010005241.1:0-65036 GCA_033366665.1 Phoxinus dragarum
CGTTTCAAAGGACTCATTACTTGCTAAAAATATAATCTGTGATGTGATCCAATAGGTAGTCAATAGAAAAATAACATTGCATTAATAATCTTATGGCTTTTCTTAAACATCTGATTTGGTGCTGTTGTGTGTGTGATGGATCATTATAGTCAAAAACTCACTGCTGAAATGATACAGAGAAACACAACATAAATTAATAATAAATTGTCTTACCGTTTTCTGTGCGTTTCTTTTGTAGATCACTGGTTCTGCGTAAGTGATCTCGTCTTCGCGAGTCTCGACTGTTTCAACAACAATAATAGATGCATTAAAACTACAAACTCAATCCTAGATCTGGTTCTTTACAACGTGTGTTATTATTATTACAGCTGTCAGTTAAAAGCAAGGCACGTTTATTTGTATTGCACATTTCATACACTATGGTAACTCAAAGTTACACAGAAAGGAATTGAAATAATCACAGAATAAAAGCAAGGAAAATTTAAATAGTTCTAAAAGGAATTAAAAGAGTAAAAAGATGATACATATAGATAAATGTCTCATCTGGCAAAACACCGGTGTGTCATATTTTTACTGTAAGATTTTCGATACTGTGTCTGTGGTGTTTTTTCGGCGCGGCTAAGAAATCTATTAGACGTCTCCGATGGACCCGATTTTTCCCTAAAATCGGACAGCAGGAGCTCTAGGACTGACCCCGGGTTCACTGCCCCTTCAGTCCAAACCCCAAAAAACCCCTTTGTTAGGAAGCTCTATGAATGGACAATGGAGTCGATCCAGTCCGCACCGGACATAACCTCGAGTTTAATCACATCAAACTCACTACTCCACCGCATACAGGCCAAAGCATAAATGCACATATTTCATTAAACATTTAACACTGACTAGACTAAATTTAAAGTGAACCATCGCTTGATACACATCATTTATAAATCAAACCCAAACAGGACGTTTAAACAAAAGCTATAAGTCAAATACATCCTTTGTGTAGAGAAATTGGATGCGCAACGATTTCAACAAAGTACGTAATCAAGAACATACTTTTGAGCACCAGCTGCATCTTTACATATGTAAAATTATATTCATAAAGTTCCTACAATATAAATTATATTTAGGGCTATCAGTTGACTATACATATTTAGAGTGTATTTTAGAGTGTAAAGTTTTGTTTATTATAATGTTTAAAAGCTGTAAGTAACACTTGCCTTCTCTGGCAATTTTTCTACTTTTCTTGTAGATCCAGAAGATCCCGAATCCAGCAACAATCATCAGAGATCCAGCAGAGATCAACACTATCAGAGACACTGAGGAGAAGGAGAGGAAAAGAGAGACATTAGTGAACGCATCAGTCTGATCTACAACAGAAGACAGAGATCAGGTCAGTAAACACACACATATATGATCAGTGCTGTGGTACCTGCACATGTGTGGCAGAGTGTGTGGATGTCCAGATGTGTGGTCTGGTTGCTGATGGGATTGTTCAGCACACAGCTGTAGGTGTTTTTATCCTGATATTCCACCTCCAGAGGTAGAGAGAGACTGATGCTGAGATCACACACACTGATGCTGGACAATACACTGATTCCTGCGTACCAGGAGAGAGTCGCATCACTCACATTCAACACTGATGAACACACCAGTGAACAATTTGATGATGATGATGAAGAACATTGTGAAGAGTTACTGATGATGACAGGAACAGGCAGACGAGCTGGAAAACATGAGAGAATATCAAGGAATGCGGATAAACAATATAAAAAAATGTGAGGTTTAATGTGTAATTAAAAGTGCAAAGTGAATGTTAATAGTGAATAGTTTCAGTAAAATAAAAAAAGAATACGTGAATGCTTGGACAAATGATCTCTACTCACCATAGACAGAAACATTGAATGTTTTTGATGTCAATTTCAGTTTTTTTATCAGTAGTTTATAACCTCCAGCATGTTCAGATCTGATGTTCATGATGGTCAGAGATCCAGTTTGATCGTCCAGCTTCAGTCTGTCTCTGAATCTCCCATCAGGAACATCAAATGTGGAGACGATTTTCTTGTTTTTTTTTATTCTAGCAATTGGAGACGTTTCAACTCCAAAAATCCACAGCATGTCGTCGTTTTCATGTATTTCAGTGACATCAGAGTTTAGAGTAACAGAATCTCCCTCCATCACTGACACCGAATCTCCAAACACACCTGGAGAAAAAACTACAGATTTTACACAGATTGATGCTTCTGATGGTTTACAAAGCCTGAAATCAGCAGTTTTTCTTGGTTTAGATGTGACGTTGAGAACTTCCAGAAGAGCGGCAGAAACACAAAACTAAAAGGTGAGATTTATGAACAGACAAACTCTTATAGTTTGTTGCAGCACTTAATATTAAACACAGATTAACAAATCAGGGATTATAAATCTAATCTGTGATTAAAACTTTGATTTACGGTTCATTTTGTCCACCATGATGGATTCACTGTTAGAATTAAATATCAACAATGTTATTTTCAATTTCCTTTTTAACTGACTACCAGAAACTCTCTCTTACTGTATATCAGTAGCTCTTGATAAAGGAAGTAAATGTGTAAAATGTCTTTAAAAACTCTACACCGTTACAGCGAGACTGTCAGTCAAGCAGAGAGAGAAAACAGTTTACGGATTGCCTGAAAATATGTCTTATGTGTAAAGAATAATTTTAAATAAAGCAAAACCTGTATCAAAATGATGGTTTAAATGTAAGCCTTAAAAATCAATGGAAATAATTACTACAAATTGAAAGTACAATTTTATTGTGTTGGATATTTAAAAACATTATTTTAAATAAATAAGACCTGCAAATTTTGACTAATTACTTTGTGTGACTTTTCTAGATGTTTATGGTCACTGCAGAAGTATTTACAAAAAGTATAAAAAAAAATAATAAAAAAATAGAGACCATTATTTTCATGACCTTCCCAAATTTCTGGTTAGAGACTGAATTCAAAGTTAGTAGATTTCACAATATTCATGATTAATTTCACACATAACAGAATCTCGTTTGAACAGACGCTGTCAGGAAAAAAGGTACAGAAGCTGTGAGTGAAGCGAGCCTTTCACTTATTAATGCTAAAGGATGCATATTAGTATCTTAAAAAGTACCAAAATTATTATAGTACCTTTTGAAAGTGTGTCGCCCCCAGTGACAGCTTTTTTACCTTTTTTTCTGCAGCCACTGAATTACTGGAAAAAAAATTAAACCATAGAAATTTTTTTTATCTTACCAATCAGACGGCACCAGCACAGACAGAACAAGACGCATGTGAAAAACGTGTGAAACATTTTCTCCAGTAGTTCAGTGTGTGATGAAACTATCTGCTGAAAACACTCAGTCTATATGTGTGAATCCTCCCACGACACAGTTTGACCCTCCTAGTTTCACTCGCCGCATCTGCATATCAATGTTATAAATTCATCTGGCCATTATTGAGACTTAAACTCTTCTTAATGCGTGAAATATTCTTTATTTTTATCACTTAACATACTTTTTGAAAAGTAGTTGTTACTATGTTAAATAGCTAAGCATAACTGATTTTTAAATGGTTCTTTACTTTAGTGTATGAAAAAAATAAAGTATAGTTAAAAGCGTATCTGATCTCATAGTTTTACTGATGTTCATCTTCTGAGTCAAACTAAAACCTGCTGTGGGTTTTATTTTATTTATTTATTTCTTCTTTTTTTTGTGGTTTGATAATTTGGTTGAACGGACATCTTATATGTGATACTGGCATTCAGTGTGTGTGTGTGTGTGTGTGTGTGTGTGTGTGCTGATGTGCTACATGACATTAAAAACATCAAATGAATGTGAATTCCTAGTTTTGACACTAGATGGTGGTCTAACAGTATCCTGCTTGTAGTACACACTTAATGTAGCCTATTAATGAAATATCAAGCAGCATAACAAGCTGTTTTATATGCTAAAAATAACTGGAGGTCAGACATATTCAAATTGCAAATGGCCGTGCCTGCTCTTAGCTGAAAAAATAAGGTGATAATAAGGGCACATTGTGTGGGATGTTGTTCTTAATAATAATAATAATAAGCATTGGAAACAGCAAACAGTTATTATAGAGAAATATAATATATTAAGACATGAGTGACTTAAAAAATAAATGACAATTTATTTATAATTTTGATGATCTCAAATTATAATTGTATAATAGGAAACAATAACTGTACTATTTTGTGGAGAAATATACTTTCCATGTTCAATAGCTCTATTGCAATAGATCTTTTTTTTTTTTTTTTAAGAAGTGAACATTATTAATAACCTTTATAAAAACCGTGTAGGCTATGACGCTTGACAAAGAAAATGCCACATTTATTCTGTGGGGATGTGATTAATCCCTCTAGTGGTCAAGTGTGGTTATAGTTATTTCTGAGAGTGTTTAAATATTCATAAATATTAAATATTATAGCAGATCTGCTTTCTTTGAGTTTAAGCGCATGTAGAAGTAAAAAAGAAACGGAAGAAACAAAATCTCAGCGTTGAACTGGCAGGATTGTAGAAATGCGGTTAGGATGGATGTTTACAATTCAGATCGATGGGAACACATAGGTTTGATTAAGGATATTATTACGATTAAGAACATGGCAGCTGTGAAATTATTCATTGTAAACACAAATAACTTTTTTTTTATTTGATTAAAAATTAATGTTCTTGACAAGAATTCTGTCATTTCTAATTTCTTGTGTAGCCTACATCGCCATGCGTGGATGAAGCCGTGTTCACGTGACTTGGTGGCATCAAAGTTAATATTCTCTTCCGCATTAGCTGTAAAACTGACTTCAAGTCACTTGTCTTTGAAGTTGAAAAAACCCCATCAGAAAATCAGTGAGTAAACAGTTTCAGTCCAGTGCTCTAGACATGATGATTCCTAAAATAATGTGTTGTTGATGAGTATGCTATTAGGCTATGTTAAGTGACCAGACTTAAGATTTTCACTTGAATGAAGATGATGAATCAGGTGAAAAGTCACTCACATTGAAGGAGGAAACCGAGACATCAAACCAGAAGATCACAGAGACTGAGAATAGCACAGAGATGTGGCTCTTTTGAGTAAACAACCACTCAGAGCACCCTAGGTAACCCACTAATACTCATATTCCACCAGAACACTGCACTAACTAGCTACATATTTGCTAATTAGGGATATTAATTTATCAAAAAAGAAAAGAAAAGTGGTTTGTATTATTTGTAGGATCAACACTTCTTCACCCACACCTGTGTTTTGCTTCCTGATTCATCATCATCAGAACTGGAGCAGGAGTGGATATCTTGAGCTGTCCTCATAACTGCATCTGGACTTTACCACTGTCATATCAAGGTGAGATTTCTATCTGATTATGATTTTGATCTCACTCTATACATTTCAACCTTTAGCCTATGTTTTACCTATGGAAGAGGACCACTGTTATGCTACTGAAAAAAGCTACTGTTATGCTACTGATCCAGACACTGGCAGAAAAATGACATGACCTTTGTAAGAAAAACAAATTTATCAAGAATAGTTCTGCTAGATCTGGAAATAAACTGTAACTTCACTCTCAGAAATAAAGGTACATGTGGTCAATGGGGCGGTACCTTTTCAAACATTTAGGTACCAATGGGTAAATAAGGTACAATGGTGTACATTTTTGAAAAGCTACTGCCCCAGTGACAGCTTTTGTATCTTTTGTGAGTGTCACAATGCTTAACTGCAGGGTTGCTGCATGACTACATAACACAAAGTATATGATATTTTCAATTTTCACAGAAAATTACAAAAAATAATATCACTTTATTGTTAAACACCAGTCCAGTGCACCAGTTCAGTATTTTGTAGTAAAGCAGGTTATCTGTAGAGCAGAAGTCAAACGGTTTAATGCGAGCAGGAATGGAAAAAAGTCCTTCAACCGCAGGCTATTCACAGATTCACACCTCAGAGAGAGACGATCACAAACTGACACCAAACCACACACGTCCAGCAGAAGAAACATTCTCATGAACAAGCTGTCCATCCACCCAGCAGATCAAACCACATTCTGTACAGAGGTGAATACATGAGACCACAGTGTTCACGAGTGTTTTGCATCTATGTTTCTTGTGAGATTTACACACATGGTCCCTTTAAGACTTTAAAACTCAAACATGAAATGCTCCAATGAACCATATATTTTGAATTTGTTAAAAGGGCAAGTTTGTTTGAAGTGTTTAGGACACCACTTCATTTAATACTTTAAATTTGGATCCTGCTCTACGTCTGCTGGGATGTCCTACAATATGGTGATTCTCAGCAAAAACTCAACCATAGACTCGGACGCAGGTCACACAGCTGGTCTTGTACTTATAAAAACACTGAGGTTTGTTCATCTTCTCATTGTGAGAGGTGCATAATCCACATGATCCTCTTCTGGAACTTTCTGTAAAAACACAACACAAGAAATATAGTTATACAGTATATAGTTACTGTAGTTTTTTCTAATAACATTTATCAGCACTGCATGCAAACTTAAGCATCTTGAGGAAATTATATCAAACAACATCTTCAATGTCAATGGTTCTCAACCGGTTTTGCTAAGATGTTAATCTGATACAAGAACTTAAATTAATTAAGTTCAATAAAACATAATTTGTTTAAATTGGCTTGTTCTAGTCGTACAAACCGTTCATTGTTTAAATGTTTTCCTCAATGTAATTACAATCCTTTATAGATGAAGTGTAGAGGTCCTGCAGTCTTTCAGTTTCTCAGTTGCTTTAAAAATGTATTCCATTTCAAATGACTAATTGCTTGCTAAAATATAATCTGTGATGTGATCCCAACAACACAATAGGGAAATAACAAAGGTTTTTCTTGCATTGATAACTTTTATTAACATCTGATTTGGTGCTGTTGTGTGTGTGTGATGGATCATATACAGTCAAAAACACAATTGCATCTGACTCACTGCTGAAATAATAAATGAATAATACATTGTCTATACCGTTTTCTGTGCGTTTCTTTTGTAGATCACAGGATCTGCGTAAGTGATCTCGTCTTCATGAGTCTCGACTGTTTCAATGATAATATGCATTAAAACTACAAACCTCAATCCTAATTAGTTCTGTTTCTTTACAACATGTGTATTATCATTATTATTATTATTATTATGGCCGTCAAAGGTAAAGCATAAATGCACACATTTCATTTAACGTTTAACACAGCCGTTTAAAAAAAAAAAGACATTAACAAATTGAATTCGACTAAATTTAAAGTAAACCATCACTTTAAATTTAGAGAGACATTTTTTTACACATAATTTCTAAATCAAACCCAGTCAGGACATTTAGCATAAAGCTAAGTCAAATGCATCCTTAATATGGTGAAATTGATGCTCAACAAGTTCAACAAAAGTAATCAATAACATATTTTAACTTTAGCACCAGCTGCATCTTTACACATGCATTAAATGCACAAAAATATGTTCATAAAGTGAGAACGCTTTTGTATTTTTAATGTTTTGGTGCAATTTCAGAAAAAGAATGATATTTTTTTTCTAATATCTAACTAAACTAACTACATATATTATTTTGGTTTATTTTCATATAAATTATCTCAAGGGTGTTAACTAAAAAATAATGACAATCATTATTTTTTTAAATTACATTTAGGATGTATAATAATAATCAGTTGACTAAATATTTAGAGTGTATTTTAGGGTTAAAGTTTTGCTTATTATAATGTTTAAAAGCTGTAAGTAACTCTTGCCTTCCCTGTTGATTTTTCTACATTTTTGAAGATCCAGAAGATCCCGAATCCAGCAACAATCATCAGAGATCCAGCAGAGATCAACACTATCAGAGACACTGAGACTGGAGGAGGAGAAGGAGACTGTGTGTCCGGTTCTGTAATGATACAGAAAGAAGTGAACGCATCAGTATGATCAACAACTGAAGACAGAGATCAGGTCAGTAAATACACACATATATGATCAGTGCTGTGGTACCTGCACATGTGTGGCAGAGTGTGTGGATGTCCAGATGTGTGGTCTGGTTGCTGATGGGATTGTCAGCACACAGCTGTAGGTGTTTTTTATCCTGATATTCCACCTCCAGAGGTAGAGAGAGACTGATGCTGAGATCACACACACTGATGCTGGACAATACACTGATTCCTGCGTACCAGGAGAGAGTCGCATCACACACACTCAACACTGATGAACACACCAGTGAACATGATGATGATGATGAAGAACATTGTGAAGAGTTACTGATGATGACAGGAACAGGCAGACGAGCTGAGAAAACATGAGAGAATAAGAGAAATCTGGGTAAATCTAAACATCAATCTTATTTTGAGAGTAGTTTGAGAGTAGTGTGTTGACTGTCAGTGTATTTCAAACGATAAAAATCATAAGAAATTTCAGTGTATACATATTTAAAAGAATATTCTGGGTTAATTTTAAATTAATCTGAATCTAATGCAATTTTCTCAATGTTGATTGCCACAAAATGTATTTCCATGTCCACCAGAAAAGCAAATATCTGGGTTGTAGTGAAGCGCTGAATAGTTGGGAAGCTTGTTTCCGCCACGGAATAAAAACATGTAAAATATAATTTTTCTCAAAAAACAATTCTGACTTTTTTTCTTGCAATTGTGAGTTTATATATCACAATTCTGAGTGAAAAATCCTGAATTGTGCAATTAAAATTGGGCAATTAATTACCTTTTTAGTTTTTTATTACGTGGCGGGAAACAAGTTTTCATAGGATGGGGCCGATCTGTAAATGTAAAAATACTCTGTTTCAATAGTGCAGCCCACAAGATGTGAACAATATGCGTGTTAACAGGGTTTTAGTGTGAAAAATCACTTGCTAACCTGTTGCCGAGACAATACGGCATAAACCGTAAAATGACTAAAAAAGCTGAAACGCCTCTGAAGTTTTCTTTAAATCCTCCAAATATCGACCTCATTCTAGTTCCTTTATAAGTGCCTCACCGTAACCTCCAAATGGGGGATGAGTCTAAATTATTATTTGTGGTAATCGACACATGCTACAAATGCTGTGGATTGAGTTTAATTTATGCAAAGGATGAGACAAATAATCTCTCTACTCACCCTAGACAGAAACACTGAATGTTTTTGATGTCAGTTTCGCTCCAATTATATCAAGTGTATAATCTCCAGTATGTTCAGTTGTGGTGTGTGTGATGGTCAGAGATCAGTTTGATCATCCAGCTTCAGTCTGTCTCTGAATCTCCCATCAGGAACATCATATGTGGAGGAGATTCGGTTCTCTCTGCTGATTTTAGCTATGAGAGACTTTTCAGCTCCATATTTCCACAGTATATAGTCGTCTTTATGTATTTCAAAGAGATCAGTGTTTAAAGTAACAGAATCTCCCTCCATCACTGACACTGACTCACCAAACACACCTGGAGAACATGAAGAGAAAAGAACAGATTAAGGCTCCTGTTCGTTTACAAAGCTTGAAATCAGTTTGTAACCTTTAACAGCAACAAAGACACAAAGCAATATGGAAAGTCACAAATATGAACAAAACTAATTTAAGTGAACCAATAATGTGATTTTTTTAAATGATTTGCTGTAGAGCAAAATAAAAATTATATGATGAATTAATTACAGCTTGAAAGCTTGTATTCAATACATTCGTATTATTAAATATTGTTCGTAGTGGTCCATGATTACTGGAGAAGAATTAAAAATGTTTTAAATTATGTTTTAAAAAAATTGCTGGTGATGATTTGCTTTTGTAATCATTGAAATTAAAATACCCAAAACAACAAGAGAGATTTGATCACCGTGGATGACAATAATGTAATATGACCGCCGCAGGAGTTTATTACTCTGATATGTAAATAAACAACACAAATATGTTATAACTTACCGATCAGACGGCAGACGCACAAACAGAACAAAACAACACACGAGAAACATTTGCAGCTGGTCAGTGAAACGCCTGATCTAATAAGACTATCATGAAACACAACAGATCCTAACAAACACAAGCTTGTGAATCCTCCCCCGACAGAGTCTGACCCTCCTAATACACACACACACACACACACACACACACACACACACACACACACACACACACACGTTACATATGTCATATAAACGCTACATTTCATGTAAAATAGAGAGTAACTATAGTGATATAATATTGTTGTACATATTTATTCAGTTCTCAATTATAGTGTATGGGAAAAGTACAATGTTAAAACCGTGTATGATCTCATTGCTTCCGAGTCAAACTGAAACCTGCTGCGGGTTATTTCTTTCTTTCTTCTTTTTTTTTTTTCTGCGGTTTGATCAGTTGGGTGGACGGACATCTTATATCTGAGACTGGGCATGCAGTGTGTGTGTGGTGTGTGTGTGTGTGTATGTATGTGTGTGTGTGTGTGTGGTGTGTGTGTGTGTGTTTTTATTTTTCAGGTGAAGATTTTTTTCTTTCTGTCCTGCCAAGAACAACTTTGAACTTCAATCTACAGAAACATGATGAGAAACTGCATTTGACACAGAGACAGAAAAACAATAGAAACACAATGATCATATTTAACACTGTCATTCACAAGTTTATTCTGTAAAAGTTTTTATTTTATTTCATATTGGTATTTTGATTTTTGATATACACCGATCAGGCATAACATTATGACCAACTTCCTATATTTTGTTGCTCCCCTTTTGCTGCCAAAACAGCCCTGACCCGTCGAGACATGGACTCCACTAGACGCCTGAAGGTGTGCTGTGGTATCAAGTCCTGTAAGTTGCGACCTTTGATATATACTGACCACTGCTTGATATATACTGACTGGTAACATGCCACAAGAGCTGCAGTTTTGGAGATGCTCTGACCCAGGCGTCTAGCCATCACAATTTGGCCCTTGTCAAACTCGCTCAAATCCTTACTCTTGCCCATTTTTCCTGCTTCTAACACATCAACTTTGAGGACAAAATGTTCACTTGCTGCATATATATCCCGCCCTCTAACATGTGCCGTGATAGAAAGATTGTCAGGGTTATTCACTTCACCTGTGCTCATAATGGTATGACTGATCAGTGTATATAGGCTATATATATATATATAAACACTTTCACATTATAAATGTGTTAATGTGTTTTGGCTTTGCTAACAGCGCTGTTATAATACTGAATAAATAAAGTTGTTTAACAGCGTTTCTTACTGATGAAAACTACAACCACTGATAATTTGCATGATACCATAAATAATACAACAGCAAGTCAGACATTGAATTTATTCTGTTTGTTATTCATTTTATTTATTAAAATGAGATTGACAGAAAAACAGGATGTGATATTTATTAAAATAGTGTGCTATATATGAAGCTTCTGCTCATCTGGCTGGAAATAACTATTGAAACTAATGTAACACTGCATATCAAAGCATGAGTCATGAATATGTGGATTCCCTTGAATATCAATAGGCCGAATCATTTAATATTTCACAGTAATATCACAGTTTGATTTCAGATCACCTTTTAAGGTTTCCAGGGCTCTCTTTCACTTCTTTGAGTATTTTGAGTCAAACATGAAAATGCTTCAGTGGGCCATAACATTTACGTAATAAGTCCTTGTGTTACAATACAAAGTCTGTTGAAGTTTTAGGAGATCATTTTATTAAACAATCTCTGAATATCACACTTCAAATCTGTCAGAATGATCCGGCTGTTTGTCCGCTGGGATTTCCTGATTATTCTCAAAGGAAAACTAGAGAGGGAAAGACTCAATCCTGCTGAAAATGAATCATCTTCTCATGCTGACAGACACATACTCCACAACACTCTCCTCTTCAGCATTCTGTAAAAGACATCACACAAGATATAATAAGATATTTAAAATGAAAAAAAAAAAAATCAATGTTTAAAAAAAAAAAAAAAAAAAAAAATATATATATACACAAGTGTGACCCAATATTATAATATTCGCCTGAACTGAAGAGTTTTATGAACGAATTTGTGTCTGAATACAGAAAGGTTTGAGTTTCTTCCTCCCTTTAAAAGTGAAGGAGTTTTTTTTATTGTTCTTTCTTTTGCACAAATACGGTTAGTTGTATTTTATTTATATTTCCCTGCTCTGCAACACTTTTAGAACATTTTAATCATTGATTATAATATTAAAACATCTTCCAATCTTTTAGTGTTTCTCAGTTGCTTTAAAAATGTATTCCAGTACAAATGACCAATTATTTGATAAAAATATAATATGTAATGCGATAAATCACAATATGAAAGTAACATAATCAGACTCTTTTAATTTACCTCTGTGGTACATCAAAGCCATAAGATGATAAATCAACTATCACTTTACTCAAATATCTTATCTTTATATAATAAAATATATTTAAGATTTATATTTAGGACTACACTGAAGAAAGAAAATATGTGATATGTGATGATCATTACAGAAACACACTCACACACTGATCTCCATCTGACTCGCTGCTGAAATGATACACACACACACAACAGAAAACAGAAACTAATGATAAATGATCTTACGATGCTTGTGCGTTTCTTTCATAGAACGATGGATGAAGTAACATCATAACAGAAGTTTTCTCATCTTCACAAATCTGAACTGTTTGAACAACAGGAAGAGATTAAAACCACACAACTCAAATATTTTAAATTATTACTGTTATTTGTTGTAACACTTGTTAAAAACAGTAGTTGCCTTTTGGGTCAGTTTTTCTGTGTTTCCTGCAGATCCAGAAGATCCCGAATCCAGCAACAATCATCAGAGATCCAGCAGAGATCAACACTATCAGAGATACTGAGACTGGAGGAGGAGAAGGAGAGGAAAAGAGAGACATTAGTGAACGCATCAGTGTGATGTACAACAGAAGACAGAGATCAGGTCAGTAAACACACACATATATCATCAGTGAACATTGTGAAGATTTACTGATGATGACAGGAACAGGCAGACGAGCTGGAAAACATGAGAGAATAAAGAGAAATCTGGGTAAATCTAAACATCAATCTTATTTTGAGAGTAGTGTGTTAACCGGCAGTAAGTGTATCTCAAACTATAAAATAATAAAATATTTCAGTGTATACATATTTAAAAGAATATTCTGGGTTAATTTTAAATTAATCTTAATCTAATGCAATTTTGACAATGTTGATTGCCACAAAATGTATTTCTATTTGTCCACCAGAAAAGCAAATATCTGGGTTGCAGTGAAGCGCTGAATGGTTGGGAAGCTTGTTTCCGCCACGGAATAAAAACATGTAAAATATAATTTTTCTCACACAATTCTGACTTTTAAAATTTTATTTATGAGTTTATTTCTCGCAATTCTGATAAAAAAAATCCTGAATTGTGCAATTAAATGGGGCAATTAACTTTTTATTTTTTTATTACGTGGCGGAAACAAGTTTTCATAGGATGGGGCCGATCTGTAAATGTAAAAATACTCACTGTTTTAATAGTACAGCCACAAGATGTGAACAATATGTGTGTTAACAGGGTTTTAGTGTGAAAAATCACTTGCTAACCTGTTGCCGAGACAATACGGCATAAACCGTAAAATGACTAAAAAAGCTGATAGCCTCTGAAGTTTTCTTTAAATCCTCCAAATATCGACTTCATTCTCGTTCCTTTATAAGTGCCTCACCGTAACCTCCAAATGGGGGATGAGTCTAAATTATTATTTGTGGTAATCGACACAATGCTACAAATGCTGTGGATTGAGTTTAATTTATGCAAAGGATGAGACAAATAATCTCTCTGCTCACCATAGACAGAAACACTGAATGTTTTTGATGTCAGTTTCTCTCCACTTATATCTAGTGTATAATCTCCAGTATGTTCAGTTGTGGTGTGTGTGATGGTCAGAGATCCAGTTTGATCGTCCAGCTTCAGCCTGTCTCTGAATCTCCCATCAGGAACATCATCATATGTGGAGAAGATTTGCTTCTCTTTTTTCATTCTAAATATGAGAGACTTTTTAACTCCAAAAATCCACAGTATGTCGTCGTTTTCATGTATTTCAGTAACACCAGAGTTTAGAGTAACAGAATCTCCCTCCATCACTGACACTGAATCTCCAAACACACCTGGAGAAAAAACTGTACAGATTTTACACAGATTGATGCTTCTGATGGTTTACAAAGCCTGAAATCAGCTGTTTGTCTTGTTTAGATGTGACGTTAAGAACTTCCAGAACAAAAGCAGAAACACAAAACAAAAAGGTGAGATTTATGAACAGACAAACTCTTATAGTTTCTTGCAGCACTTAATATTAAACACAGATTAACAAATCAGGGATTATAAATCTAATCTGTGATTAAAACTTTAATCTACGGTTCATTTTGTCCACCATGATGGATTCACTGTTAGAATTAAATATCAACAATGTTATTTTCAATTTCCTTTTTAACTGACTACCAGAAACTTCTCTCTGACATCAGAAGCTCTTGATAAAGGAAGTAAATGTGTAAAATGTCTTTAAAACTCTACACCGTTACAGCGAGACTGTCAGAGTCAAGCAGAGAGAGAAAACAGTTTACGGATTGCCTGAAAATATGTCTTATGTGTAAAGAATAATTTTAAATAAAGCAAAACCTGGATCAAAATGATGGTTTAAATGTAAGCCTTAAAAATCAATGGAAATAATTACTACAAATTGAAAGTACAATTTTATTGTGTTGGATTTTTTAATACATTATTTTAAATAAATAAGACCTGCAAATTTTGACTAATTACTTTGTGTGACTTTTCTAGATGTTTATGGTCACTGCAGAAGTATTTACAAAAAGTATAAAAAAACTTTTTTTTTTTTATGACCATTATTTTCATGACCTTCCCAAATTTCTGGTTAGAGACTGAATTCAAAGTTAGTAGATTTCACAATATTCATGATTAATTTCACACATGACAGAATCTCGTTAGAACAGACGCTGTCAGGATAAACGGTACAGAAGCTGTGAGTGAAGCGAGCCTTTCACTTATTAATCCTAAAGGATGCATATTAGCATCTTAAAGTATATTAGTACCAAAATGATTATAGTACCTTTTGAAAGTGTGTCACCCCAGTGACAGCTTGTGTACCTTTTTTTTCTGAGCGTGTAGCAGCCACTGTATTACTGGGAAAAACATTAAACAATTTTATATAACTCACCAATCAGACGGCACCAGCACAGACAAATCAAAACGCATGTGAAAAACGTGTGAAACATTTTCTCCAGTAGTTCAGTGTGTGATGAAACTATCTGCTGAAAACACTCAGTCTATATGTGTGAATCCTCCCACGACACAGTTTGACCCTCCTAGTTTCACTCACCGCATCTTCATATCAATGTTATAATTCATCTGGCCATTATTGAGACTTAAACTCTTCTTAATGCGTGAAATATTCTTTATTTTTATCACTTAACATACTTTTTGAAAAGTAGTTGTTACTATGTTAAATAGCTAAGCATAACTGATTTTTAAATGGTTCTTTACTTTAGTGTATGAAAAAAATAAAGTATAGTTAAAAGCGTATCTGATCTCATACTGACGTTCATCTTCTGAGTCAAACTAAAACCTGCTGTGGGTTTTATTTTATTTATTTATTTATTCTTTTTTTGTGGTTTGATAATTTGGTTGAACGGACATCTTATATGTGATACTGGCATTCAGTGTGTGTGTGTGTTGATGTGCTACATGACATTAAAAACATCAAATGAATGTGAATTCCTAGTTTTGACACTAGATGGTGGTCTAACACAGTATCCTGCTTGTAGTACACACTTTATGTATTAATGAAATGTCAAGCAGCATAACAAGCTGTTTTATATGCTAAAAATAACTGGAGGTCAGGAACATTCAAATTGCAAATGGCCGTGCCTGCTCTTATCTGAAAAAATAAGGTGATAATAAGGGCACATTGTGTGGGATGTTGTTCTTAATAATAATAATAATAAGCATTGGAAACAGCAACAGTTATTATAGAGAAATGTAATATATTAAGACATGAGTGACTTAAAAAATAAATGACAATTTATTTATAATTTTGATGATCTCAAATTATAATTGTATTATAGGAACAATAACTGTACTATTTTGTGGAGAAATATAATTTCCATGTTCAATAGCTCTATTGCAATAGATCTTTTTTTTTTTTTTTTCAATAAGTTAACATTATTAATAACCTCTATAAAAAACGTGAAGGCTATGACGCTTGAACAAGAAAATGCCACATTTATTCTGCGGGGATGTGATTAATCCCTCTAGTGGTCAAGTGTTGTTATAGTTATTTCTGAGAGTGTTTAAATATTCATAAATATTAAATATTATAGCAGATCTGCTTTCTTTGAGTTTCAGCGCATGTAGAAGTAAAAAAGAAACGGAAGAAACAAAATCTCAGCGTTGAACTGACAGGATTGTAGAAATGCGGTTAGGGAGGATGTTTACAATACAGAAGCATATCGATGGGAACACATATGTTTGATGAAGGATATTATTTACGATTAAGAACATGGCAGCTATGAAATTATTCATTGTCAACACAAATAACTTCGAATATTTTGTTTTATTTGGTTAAAAATGAATGTTCTTGACAAGAATTCTGTCATTTCTAATTTCGTGTGTAGCCTACATCACCATGCGTGGATGAAGCCGTGTTCACGTGACGGCATCAAAGTTAATTCTCTTCCGCATTAGCTACAAGTCACTTTTCTTAGAGGTTGAAAAAAAAAAAACACATCAGAAAATCAGTCAGTAAACAGTTTCAGTCCAGTGCCAAATGAATGATTCCTAAAATAATCTGTAAAGTGACCAGACTTTTTCAGAATTTTCACTTGAATGAAGATGATGAATCAGGTGAAAAGTCCCTCAGATGCACATTGAAGGAGGAAACCGAGACATCAAACCAGAAGATCACAGAGACTGAGAATAGCACAGAGATGTGGGCTCTTTTGACTAGTAAACAAGCACTCAGAGCACCCCAGGTAACCCACTAAACAGGTTTAGTTTCACTC
This sequence comes from Phoxinus dragarum, assembly GCA_033366665.1. Lineage (NCBI taxonomy): Eukaryota > Metazoa > Chordata > Actinopteri > Cypriniformes > Leuciscidae > Phoxinus > Phoxinus dragarum. The sequence goes on from JARPMJ010005241.1 coordinate 16,995, forward strand.
ATATCCACCAGAACACTGCACTAACTAGCTACATATTTGCTAATTAGGGATATTAATTTATCAAAAAAGAAAAAGAAAAGTGGTTTGTATTATTTGTAGGATCAACACTTCTTCACACACACCTGTGTTTTGCTTCCTGATTCGTCGTCATCATCAGAACTGGAGCAGGAGTGGATATCTTGAGCTGTCCTCATAACTGCATCTGGACTTTACCACTGTCATATCAAGGTGAGATTTCTATCTGATTATGATTTTGATCTCACTCTATACATTTATACCTTTATGTTTTACCTATGGAAGAGGACCACTGTTATGCTACTGAAAAAAAAAAATCAAGATTGTTTGCAGCGTTTATTTTCTCATCCAAAAGAAAACAAAATAAATGAACATCCATCAAAAGCAAATCATAAATTGTAAGTCATACATTGCATTTATTCTTAAAATGATCCAGACACTGGCAGAAAAATGACATGACCTTTGTAAGAAAAACAAATTTATCAAGAATAGTTCTTCTAGATCTGGAAATAAACTGTAACTTCACTCTCAGATATAAAGGTACTAAGTGGTCAATGGGGCGGTACCTTTTCAAACATTTAGGTACCAATGGGTAAATAAGGTACAATGGTGTACATTTTTGAAAAGCTATCTTTTGTACCTTTTTTTCCTGAGTGTCGCAATGCTTAACAGGGTTGCTGCATGACTATAGATCATAACACAAAGTATATGATATTTTCAATTTTCACAGAAAATTACAAAAAATAATATCACTTTATTGTTAAACACCAGTGCTGAGTTCAGTATTTTGTAGTAAAGCAGGTTTTCTGTAGAGCAGAAGTCAAACGGTTTAATGTGAGCAGGAATGGAAAAAGTCCTTCAACCGCAGGCTATTGACAGCCACACTTTTCACACCTCAGAGAGAGACGCTCACAAACTGACACCAAACACACACGTCCAGCAGAAGAAACATTCTCACGCACAAGCTGTCCATCCACCCAGCAGATCAAACCACAGTTCTGTACAGAGGTGAATACACGAGACCACAGTGTTCACGAGTGTTTTGCATCTATGTTTTTCATGAGATTTACACACATGGTCCCTTTAAGACTTTAAAAGTCAAACATGAAATGCTCCAATGAACCATATGATTTAATTTGTTAAAAGGGCAAGTTTGTTTGAAGTGTTTAGGAGACCACTTCATTTAATACTTTAAATTTGGATCCTGCTGTACGTCTGCTGGTATGTCCTATACGGTGATTCTCAGCAAAAACTCAACCATAGACTCGGACGCAGGTCACACAGCTGGTCTTGTACTTATAAAAACACTGAGGTTTGTTCATCTTCTCATTTTGAGAGGTGCATAATCCACATGATCCTCTTCTGGAACTTTCTGTAAAAACACAACACAAGAAATATAGTTATACAGTATATAGTTACTGTAGTTTTATCTAATAACATTTATCAGCACTGCATGCAAACTTAAGCATCTTGAGGAAATTACATCAAACAACATCTTCAATATCAATGGTTCTCAACCGGTTTTGCTAAGATGTTAATCTGATACAAGAACTTAAATTTATTAATTCAACAAAACATAATTTGTTTAAATTGGCTTGTTCTAGTCGTACAAACAATTAGTTGTTTACATGTTTTCTTCAATGTAATTACAATCCTTTATATATGAAGTGTAGAGGTCCTGCAGTCTTTCAGTTTCTCAGTTGCTTTAAAATTGCTTTAAATTTTATTCCATTTCAAATTACTAATTGCGTACTAAAAATATAATCTGTGATGTGATCCAATAGGTAGTCAATAGGAAAATAACAGAGGTTTTTCTTGCATTGATAATCTTATTGCTTTTATTAAACATCTGATTTGGTGCTGTTGTGTGTTGTGATGATACAGAGCTCACTGCTGAAATGATACAGAGAAACACAACATAAATTAATAATAAATTGTCTTACCGTTTTCTGTGCGTTTCTTTTGTATAAGACTGGTTCTGCGTAAGTGATCTCGTCTTCGCGAGTCTCGACTGTTTCAACAACAATGAGAGATGCATTAAAACTCATAACTACATCTGATTCTTCACAACGTGTGTTATTATTACAAATGTCAGAAATAAGGCATTACACATTTCATTAAATGTTGAACACTGCCATTTTTTTTATAAGGCATCAGCAAATTTAATTTGTCATTAGGCCTTTTTCACACAGAAAAAGTTACGAACAGTGTGTGTGTTTGTCATTACATTTAGAGAGACATTCTTTACACATAATTTAGTAAAGAGCGACATTTAGTGTCATTATAATAATATCTTTGAAATAGTCAAACACAATCACTACAAATATAATTTTGGTTTCTTTTTTACTTAGGTGTTAACTACAAAGTTATGAAAATAATTGTTTAATTTATAATTTAGGGCTAAAAGGGCTATCAATCTACTAAAATATAGACTCTTTTTTTGTAATAATACTTGTTAAAGTCAGTTTGTAACTCTTGCCTTCTTTGTCTGTTTTTCTTTCTTTTCTTTTCTTGCAGATCCAGAAGATCCCGACTGCAACTATCATCAGAGATCCAACAGAGATCAACACTATCAGAGACACTGACACTGGAGGAGGAGAAGAGTAATAGAGAGACAGTCATTATTGTGAGCGAATCAGTAAATACACACACATATATGATCAGTGCTGATGTACCTGCACATGTGTGGCAGAGTGTGTTGATGTCCAGATGTGTGGTCTGGTTGCTGATGGGATTGTTCAGCACACAGCTGTAGGTGTTTTTATCCTGATATTCCACCTCCAGAGGTAGAGAGAGACTGATGCTGAGATCACACACACTGATGCTGGACAATACACTGATTCCTGCGTACCAGGAGAGAGTCGCATCACTCACATTCAACACTGATGAACACACCAGTGAACAATTTGATGATGATGATGAAGAACAGTGTGAAGAGTTACTGATGATGACAGGAACAGGCAGACGAGCTGGAAAACATGAGAGAATGAGCAGAAATATGAACACAGGGTGTTGTGAATTGTAGTGAATCGGTTTAATGTTTAGAGTGTTCACGGTCACTGAATGTGTCTGTCATCTCAAACTATAAAATTATTAAACATTTGAATATGTAAATAACATGAACGTTTGGACAAATTATCTCTACTCACCATAGACAGAAACATTGAATCTTTTTGATGGTTTTTCCGTTCGAATTATCAGTAGTTTATAAACTCCAGCATGTTCAGTTGTGGTGTGTGTGATGGTCAGAGATCCAGTTTGATCGTCCAGCTTCAGTCTGTCTCTGAATCTCCCATCAGGACTCTTATATGTAGAGACGATTTGCTTCTTTTTATTTATTTTAGCTAAGACAGACCTTTCATCTCCAAATGTCCACAGTATATCTTCGTCTTCATGTATTTCAGTGACATCAGTGTTTAGAGTAACAGAATCTCCCTCCATCACTGACACTGACTCACCAAACACACCTGATAAAAAAAACGGCAACACTATTTCGATAGTCCACATTATACATTCTATTGACTATAAGTAACTTTGCAACTACATGTCAACTAACTCTTATTAGAGTATTAGTAGACTGTCTATATCTGCCAACACTTTATTTTGATGCTCCCCCTACAGATATTCTACTGACTATAAGTAAATTGGCAACTACAAGTTGTGGTGGCAAACAATTTTATATTACTGAATAAGAGACAAACATGTACCAATTGTCTTTAAAGATAATTTATTCCCTTGCAAGGAAAGGTCAGCAATCATATAGTCATACAGAGTGGCTGCAGAGTGTGACGATGTGAGGAGGGCATCCTTCCTTCTTTATAGTACGATTTATTAGTTAAACCTTGATTTAAGATGAAATTGTATGGTGCAACACATCCTCAGAGTTTAAATTGTTTTAAAATGAAGGAAAATGTATAAAGTTAGATATTTATTAAAAACAAATATATGATAATTATTGCAGATTGAACATGCAAGTTAATTGTGCATATATACACTTCTGGTGTGAATCCATTAAAATATATATTTTAAGATTAAGAAAACAGAGATTTACAGAAAAGTATCATACATTTACATTTTCTGTAGAGATTTCCATTCATTTCCATGCCTTTCAACATTATATTTTAGTTTAAAATTCTGAACAGAGACTGATTTTAAAGTTAGCAGATTTCCCAATATTTGTGATTCGTCTGGTACGTAACAGCAGATGAAAATAATCTCATTTGATATTTCATATGGGAAAAGAAAAATGAAGCCCTAACATGTTTTTATAACTTACCGATTAGACCCCAGCAGCACAAACAGAACAAAACAAACATGTGAAACATTTTCTTCAGTTGTTCAGTGTCTGATCGGAAACATACCTGCTAAACATACAGCAGAAGTGTTGATGTGTTGTGTGAGTCCTCCCACGGCCGAATTTGACCCTCCTAGTTTCACAAACCTGCATTTGCATGATGTACTATACAGTTCATCTCAACTTTAACTGTTCCTATTAGGCAATATATTCCTTCTTTTTGTTTTGTAACTTGCTTTTTGTAAGGTACAAAAGCTTTCAAATGGTTCCTTATTTATTAGTATTGTACATAAAGTGTACATGTTACTGCCGAAATGGTACATATTAGGGGCTTTCGCATCGGGTAGTTCTATGAACTAAAAACAAGACACCAGGGTGGTTCCCCGAGAACTAAATGGCAATCTAGGGCTATATTCCTGGTTGCATTCGCAACGCCATTAGGAACTCTGAAGCGACGTAAGCCGCGCTTGTTGTTGTGACTTAATTTATTCCCTTAATTTTTATTTTTTAATTTTAATTGTCACGAATAAATTTATTCCCTTAACCCTTGTGCATCGTTCAAATTTCCATCCTTTCGTTATGTTCGTGGCTGAAAACAGCCACTACTTTAAACTGCTGTAAAAATTGATCAGATAAATATTTTTTTGATTTTTTTTTTGCATAAATCTATTAATCAACCTCAGTCCTGTTCAAAACTACTAAATGTTTTTAAAAAAATCAAGATGTTTAACTCTTTAATTGCCAAATTCATAAATTATGTTGCTGATTTTGGGGGTAAAAAAAACACAAAATTACTTATTTTCAATATAAAATGTGATTGTGGACTGGATTTTTTTTTACCTTTTATCACAGTCTTGGACATGTCAAAGATTAGAAACAACATTGGTTTTGATGCATTGTTAGTTTTTGTGCAGCATCAGATTTTAACTTTTTCTCCCTCATTTACTGTTCGTGGCTGTTTTTGCCCCATTGACTTCCATTATAACCACATTTTTTGATTGCAAAGCCATGACACCATAAAATCATGCATTTTTGATTGTTGGTGGTTTTCCCTGTTGGGAAGAGGTAAAATTAGTATTTTTTACTGTTGATAACCAGGTGGCACCATTAACCCTTTATATAGGCCTGTGCCAAAAAAAGCTTAGTTTCTGGCTTTTACATGGAGTTATATGGAGTATAATAGCATAATAAAGTGTGTGTGTGTGTGTGTGTGTGTGTGTGTGTGTGTGTGTGTGTGTGTGTGTGTGTGTGTGTGTGTGAGAGAGAACTCACCTTGATGCGTCTGAGAAAATCAAAATATGCACCTCAGCTCTCAGAACTACATGGAGTAAACAAAAAACTAAGTAAGTGTATTTATGCATCTGCCTTTTGATGGTGAGAAATGCAGACTAAACAAAAACTAAGCAAGTGGATTTAAACACTTGCATGCGAGCCTGCTGGTCATTTGATGGTGAGAAGAGCAGCAAGCAACATGAGAAAGGGCTTGACTTGTAGAGAAGTTTTAGAGATGATCATGCAGCCTGACCCCTCCAGCGAGCTGCAGGATGTATTGTCTTCTCCCTCTGACACCACAGACTCAGGAGAGTCAGACCATTATTTGGATGTGGCACCCTCATCATCCTCTCTAGCTTCCACTGAAGGCAAGGGGGATTTCGGAGGATCCTGGGTCTGGGTGGATTGGGAGAAACGGCGAAGTGTGGTTTTCCACCAACGCGGAGACAACTCCCTTTCTTCAGCCTGCCAGAGTCGTGATTTCATGGCCGACGCGCTATGCCATCGCAAGGGTCCAGAACATCGATTCTGTGTTCAATCTGTTTTTTTACGGGCGCCGCACAATGAGAAACTGGACCGGGGTGGACTCCACAGATCTCCGTGCCTACATGGGGCTACTGATTTTGGCCGGTGTCTACAGGTCCAGAGGGGAGTCCACACGTTGCCTGTGGGGATGATCGCAGTGGTCGTGCGATTTTTAGAGCCACCATGTCCCTCTCAAGATTCAAGAAATCAGCAGAGCTCTGCGTTTTGGAGGTTGGTCATGCTGACAATGAGGTCAATAATCTCGTCGGTCCTGGAGTCGACTCTGGCAGGCTGAAGAAAGGGAGTTGTCTCCGCGTTGGTGGAAAACCACACTTCGCCGTTTCTCCCAATCCACCCAGATCCAGGATCCTCCGAATCCTCCTCGCCTTCAGTGGAAGCTAGAGAGGATGATGAGGGTGCCACATCCAAATAATGGTCTGACTCTCCTGAGTCTGTGGTGTCAGAGGGAGAAGACAATACATCCTGCAGCTCGCTGGAGGGGTCAGGCTGCAGAATCATCTCTAGAACTTCACTACAAGTCAAGCCCTTTCTCATGTTGCTTGCTGCTCTTCTCACCATCAAATGACCAGCAGGCTTGCATGCAAGTGTTCAAATCCACTTGCTTAGTTTTTTTTTAGTCTGCATTTCTCACCATCAAAAGGCAGATGCATAAATACACTTACTTAGTTTTTTGTTTACTCCATGTAGTTCTGAGAGCTGATGTGCATATTTTGATTTTCTCAGACGCATCAAGGTGAGTTCTCTCACACACACACACACACACACACACACACACACACACACACACACACACACACACACACACACACACTTTATTATGCTATTATACTCCATATAACTCCATGTAAAAGCCAGAAACTAAGCTTTTTTTTGCACAGGCCTATATAAAGGGTTAATGGTGCCACCTGGTTATCAACAGTAAAAAATACTAATTTTACCTCTTCCCAACAGGGAAAACCACCAACAATCAAAAATGCATGATTTTATGGTGTCATGGCTTTGCAATCAAAAAATGTGGTTATAATGGAAGTCAATGGGGCAAAAACAGCCACGAACAGTAAATGAGGGAGAAAAAGTTAAAATCTGATGCTGCACAAAAACTAACAATGCATCAAAACCAATGTTGTTTCTAATCTTTGACATGTCCAAGACTGTGATAAAAGGTAAAAAAAAATCCAGTCCACAATCACATTTTATGTTGAAAATAAGTAATTTTGTGTTTTTTCCCCCCCCAAAATCAGTGAGATAATTTATGAATTTGGCAATTAAAGAGTTAAAATCTTGATTTTTTTAAAAACATTTAGTAGTTTTGAACAGGACTGAGGTTGATTAATAGATTTATGCAAAAAAAAAATCAAAAAAATATTTATCTGATCAATTTTTACAGCAGTTTAAAGTAGTGGCTGTTTTCAGCCACGAACATAACGAAAGGGTAGTGAATTTGCCCAGAGTGTACTGTTGAGTTTTTGAAAAATTTCAAAGCATTTTCCCAAAATGTGTGTCAAAATAAGATTTGTCACCAAAAATCATTCCATTTGCTGAAACACAGAAAAAGTTATGGCCAAAATAAGACTAAAAAATACACCATAGTGGCTGAAAACAGCCCCAACAGCACATAAGGGTTAATTTATTCGTGACAGCGCTGAGAACGCCAGAGCCTGATAACACAGCACTCTTATTCTCCGTCTTACAATGTGTTTAACAGCCCTGTCTAATATGTTATTAGATAGAACTGTTATACAAAGAAAGACTGTATATGAAAAAGTATTAGCATTTGCTGTGTGGTTGATGTCCAATGTCGCAAGCTGAGCAGAAAAACATAATCATGTTTCGCTTGGTCCCCTCAAAGTTGCGTTGGATTTAAGGTTGAGAGATCCATGTATCACTATTTTCCATGTTCATAGAGTTAGTTAGTGTTGTAAATATATAGGCTATAAACTGTGGCTGTATCCGGAAATATAGGCAGTGACTTGTTGCCTCCCTGCCCTGTCAGGCAATGACTTATCAGACTGCGTTTACGCTAGGGCTGTAACGATTAATCGCGATTAATCGAAATCCAAAATAAAAGTTTGTGTTTACATAATATATGTGTGTGTATTGTGTATAATGATTTTGTATATATAAATACACACACATGCATGTATATATTTGAGAAATATTTGCATATACTGCATATATATTTTTATATGATTTATATTATATATAAATAGAACTATTTTATATATAAATAACACATTTTTATTAAATATATACATGCATGTGTGTGTGTGTATTTATATATACAAAATAATTATACACAATACACACACATTTATTATGTAAACACAAACTTTTATTTTGGATTTCGATTAATCGCGATTAATCGTTACAGCCCTATAGTTTACGCATAAAGATGCCTCACGAAACTGATTTTAGACAGACTTCTGAGTTAGCGTGACGATTTAATGATTCATAACAAAGTAGAAGGAGCTTTGGTGACAACAAATGGAATATTTAATTGCTACAATACTAACTTCTCGCTAATGTCATCAAAAGAGGGAAAAGTTGGTCAAAATCACTTCACACACAAACTGACCTCCAACCTCAAATTTCAAACGCCATCTTTATTTTTCAGGGATTGAAACGCACAGGATTGTGGGATTTTTCGAGGGACCCAGTGTGATGCTAACGGCCGGTTGGCCTACAAGGCGACGCCATACCTTCACCACTCTATAGCACTGGTTTAGACCCGACTCTGAAGTAGGAGCAAAATGAGTTCCTACTAAAGGAGTTCCTACTAAAGTCTTTACCAGTTCTTGGAGTGTGAACACCGAAAACTGGGTACTTCTGCCAATAGTTAGGATTTATGAAAAGGTTTCTCTGGTACAAAAGCCTCTAGTACCTTTTGAAAAGGTACCACCAGTGACCCCATTTCCAGAAAAGATGGGACATTTTGTAAAATGCAGTAAAATCAAGAATATCTGATTTATTAATTCTCTTTCACCTTTATGTAACTGACAAAAAGAAAAGATTTCCAATGTTTCCACTGATCAACTTAATTGTATTTTGTAAATATAATCACATTTTGATTTTGATGGCTGTAACACATTCTGATTAAGTTGGGACAGAGGCAAAATAAAATTGAAAAGATTACTGTCGTGGACAAATTGAAAACACTGACATTGAGTTCTCAGTCCCAAAGACGAGAGAGACCATCCAGACTTTCACCAGAGACGCATCTGTAATGGTACGGTGGTTCACCAGTGCAAACGGCAGGGGGGACTCGCATATTCGTGAAGGTGTCATTGATGTGGAGGAGAGGTGTTGGTATTGCACAGAGACGCATACATCCATCAAGATGACATTGTTCCTGCAAGTCTATGGTTAGACAATCATTCTGCACGTGTTAAACAGAGTGGTTTCTCAGACACTACACCTGCAGACCAGATCTGTCTATTGCTGATCATTGATGGCCCATCATGATAAGGAGAATCAGACGATGACGACCACGGACTGTTGAGCGGCTGTCTCATATCAGGCGAGATTGCCAGAAAGCCTTATAGTGATTTTAAAATGATGTATATTTTATCTAAATGTTCGTGAATGGAAAAACCCAAAGTATAGATAAAATCGTCTGCCGCCTCACAGTGCCAGTGTCACTGACGTTCATCTTCTGAGTCAAACTGAAACTGCGGCGGTCGGGTTTCTACAGAAATGTGGTTTTGTCTGCTGGGTGGACAAACATCTTGCAGAAGAGAGTGTGTGTTCAGTGCTTGTGTGTTTAGCTTGCAAGTGAGGGGCTTCTTCCTGTCCTGATACTATCAGATTTTAGACACTATCAGATTTTAGACACTTGAATCTACTTGAGAAAAAAAAAAGAAAAGAAGATGAGCAGCAGTTTGACACAGATTTTGAAACTGCATAACAAAATTATCATATTTAACTGCTCAACAGTTTAGAGAGAGAGAGAGAGAGAGAGAGAGAGAGAGAGAGAGTGTGTGTGTGTGTGTGTGTGTGTTGTTTTATTTTTTTATTGGTTGGTTGGAAGGATAAAGTTGATGCATTATGATTTCAGGACATATTTCTTACCCACAATCTTTAGAAAAAAAAACTATTTCACAGGATTAGGAGCTTCAGTGTTTCTGTCATTAGTGAACTTACAGCTTTTTCCTTTGAGGATGTTGTACAGTTGAATATTTAGTTAAATCGACCCAATAAATGACGGCGTATTAAAACATAACTAAGATCATCACTATCACCTTCACAAAGTGACACAATTTTCACATTATGTCACATGACTCTTATAGTCTTAAAGTAACCTGTCGCATTGTTGTGCTGTGATGCTGTTTAGCTGCTGTTATTCAAAACCCACCAGATGGCGCCACTCAATATCGAGAATGAGAGTGATGACGTGAGATATGCAGTCAATCTGTAATAATAATAATAATAATTGTATCTATTTATCATTACAGCTTCAGGTCTGTCTTCAGTTCATATAGCAGGAATATTATGTTGTTGTTCTGCTGACTGCTGGTGTGACTTACTATAAAAGTAGTAACTCTGTACAAATGTGTTTTTATTCTAATAGACCAAAGAAATCTGTGTTAAATGATTTTGTTATTATTATTATTATTTCTATAAACAGACCTCCGAAGGCAGCGCAGTGATCAGTTAGGTGTCTTGTTTATTTAGTTTATTAGTAATGGGAGAAACGAAGCTTTTCGAAACTTTGAATCAATTGAACCATTGCTTCGAAAAATGATTCACTGCTTCGAATCGCTCGAATCTCCACACGCTTGGCGACCCCTGCTGGTCACATTTGTGTAAATGCAACACAAACTCAGTCCAAACATGCATATAACACCTTTTAAAAACCCATTGTAAACGCTTTATTTAATGTGTAATCTATTAAAGGCAATTAATAGAAATAAAAAAGTGTCTTTAATATGTGTTATATTTATTAAATTGTAGGACTGTTAGTTAATCAGACCAATAAGGTACTTTTAACTACAGCTCTTTAATGTATACAAATGTGTCATTAAATATCTAGAAATGTATAAAATTGATCCGAGATCGGGTCAAAATCATGTAGACAACATGGGTTCACAGATATCATCGCACCCTAGCGGCATACCATCGACATTTCCGAACAGTTATGACGTAACGGAAGCTCTTTTACTGAAATGATGTGACTTTGGCAGTAAAAAAAAAAAAAAAAAAAAAAAACAACTTTGGCTTACTGATTGTTTCTGAAGTGCCCATAATTTCATATTTGTTCTTCAGCTCTCACTCTGTGAGAACAGCAGCTGTATTTATAGCTCACTGTATCAGGTCAAAGTAAAGCATTATTATTATAGAGATGTGATTTTACGGATTGGACAGAGAATTTACAATTTATTTAAACAGGTGCAGGCCAAGTGATGGAGAACAGTGAAGGGGATATCACAATTTTATAAAGTTTCCGTGTGTTAATGTTAAGCTAAAAATAAAACATGTAGTTGTGTAAAACACCATTAAATTAAACTAATACACAGCAACAAAATCGAAGACTTAAAAATAATGCTTATGAGAGTGCATGTGCAAAAAAAACAGAGTCAGAAGAAAAACGTCCTGGCAGAGATGTTGTATTTGATCATCATTTTGGTGGGATATTTTCATACATGGCCTCCTTTGATTTCTGCAAGGAAAAATATACAGTCAATCAATATACAATTGCAATATGTGCCATTCATGTAGAAAATAATACTTGTGTGAATAAGTGACTGATTTCCCAGTTACTATTTATAATGACTTCAGATTCTAGAGAGCGTTTAATTGGACAGTAAATCTGTGAAGCTGAAGTGCAGTCTTCAAAAATCATTGATTAATATTGGCAGAAGTGAGAGATGGTAAGTTTTGAACTTGTATCTTCTAAATGTGAATCTTGTCATTGTTTTGGAGCACACTAGCGTATAGATAACCTTAAAGAGTTAGTTCATCCCAAAAATTAATTCTGTCGTTATAAACCTGTATGAGTTTCTTTCTTCTGTTGAACACAAAAAAGATATTTAAAAAATTTTGGGTAACCAGAGAGTTGATGGACACCATTACACACTTCCATTATATGAAAAAAAAAATAATACTATGGTGTCAATAGGGACCAGAAACTGTTAGTATACTGCACCAACATTCTTCAAAATATGTTTTTGTGTTCAACAGAAGAAATAAACTCAAATACAATTTTTGGGTGAACTATAGGCTAACATTCATACCAAAAGCCAAAAAACTTAATTTTGATTTCATGGGGACTACACAGGCATGTGCCATATAATAATAGGCTTAGAGAAAAGCTTATTTGAATATCAATATCCTTTTGTTATATCTCGTTGTGATTTTGCAAAAATTTTGGTAAAAAAAAACAAACAAGATTCACAGCAACAACGTCGCATTGATTATAGGGTAGGCTGCAACGCCGCTATCTCACGACCAATTCGTACGAGTGAGTAAAAGGTGGATAATTCGTACAGTGAGGTCGTATGAATTCGTACGAAATACCGTGAGATCGCGTTGGGTATTGGACGCTGCCATACGGACCCATAAGGATGACTTTTTCGCGTTTTTTAATTAATTTTTTTATATTATTACATTTATTGTATGCTACTTTTCCCTTCCAAGTAACGAACTAAACCAAAATAATGTAGTTTAATTGTAATGAATTTTACAACCATCGTAACGCCAGGTAAAATGTCAACTCCATATGGTAGGCTAATGTTTTTTTCTACGGTGTTTTTTTGTTTTGTTTCAAAAAAGATTGTCGTTGTTTTTATTTCCATACCGTTGTTCCTGCGTAACGTTACATGTTTAAGCATATTTCCAAACAGCACGATTAAAAGGACGAGCTCTTCCTCATCAAGTCTCCCCAACCACGACAAACACGAAAGTCTACCGTTAACCCACAGTGGACATCAACTTTCTTCCGGGAAACACAAAAGGAGGTGGTAGGCAGAGACTGGCAGTTATAGTTCACATACAAAATATGCAAAGAAAGTGAATGGTGACTGAGGCTGACATACAGCCAGCCTAAAAGAAACTCATAACAGTGCGGTGAGTAAATTTAATAGCTACTTTTTGGGGGGGATGAACTATAATTGAATATAGTAATATGTTATTGAAGAAAAATACAATAGGCCTACATCTGTTAACTGACTGTCTCATGCATATTGAATACAAAAATGCAAACAGACAACAACTTCTTGCAAAAAAGGCATGAATGAATGGTCTCACCTTTTTTCGTCTTGTTGGTTTACACAATGCTGCATCATTCATGTCTTTCTCCTGGGTCTGAACTGCAACAACAATAGTTTTCAATCTATTAAAATTGGCCTTTTAAAATATATATTTCAACATATGCATTCATTTTTTGATCTCGTTACCTATTTTTTTCCTGCAGATGCAGAAGATCCCAATGACTGCAAGTACAATCATCAGAGATCCAGCAGCAGAGATCCACACTATCAGAGACACTGAGCCTGGAGGAGGAGGAGGAGACTGTGTTAAAATGTCTAAAGAGAGACATTAATGTGAGTGAATGCATCAGTGTGATCTACAACAGAAGACAGAGATCAGGTCAGTAAACACACACATATATCATCAGTGCTGCTGTACCTGCACATGTGTGGCAGAGTGTGTTGATGTCCAGATGTGTGGTCTGGTTGCTGATGGGATTGTTCAGCACACAGCTGTAGGTGTTTTTATCCTGATATTCCACCTCCAGAGGTAGAGAGAGACTGATGCTGAGATCACACACACTGATGCTGGACAATACACTGATTCCTGCGTACCAGGAGAGAGTCGCATCACACACATTCAACACTGATGAACACACCAATGAACATGATGATGAAGAACATTGTGAAGAGTTGCTGATGATGACAGGAACAGGCAGACAAGCTGGAAAACATGAGAGAATATAAATATAAACAGTCTATTTTAGTTGTTATGAATTTTGTGTTGAGTGAGTGTTTAGTGTGTTAACGGTCACTGAATGTGTCTTTCAGTTCAAACTATAAATTAAAATGTGAACGTTTGGACAAATTATCTCTTCTCACCATAGACCGAAACATTGAATGTTTTTGATGATTTTTCTGCTCGAATTATCAGTAGTTTATAAACTCCAGTATGTTCAGTTGTGGTGTGTGTGATGGTCAGAGATCCAGTTTGATCGTCCAGCTTCAGTCTGCCTCTGAATCTCTCATCAGGAACATATGTGGAAAACATTTGCCTCTTTTTTTTTATTTTAGCTAGCAGAAAGTTTTCATCTCCAAATGTCCACAGTATGTCTTCATCTTCACGTATTTCAGTATCATCAGTGTGTAGAGTAACAGAATCTCCCTCCATCACTGACACTGACTCTCCAAACACACCTGGAGAACAAACAGATTTACAGATTTCTGAAAGGTTTTTGATGTTTACAAAGAGCTACCCACTAAGCTAGATGTAGATTTCAGTGGCTTAGTGGGTAGCACTGGGGGCTTAAGGGACGATGCCGAGCCAGATAGCCGGCTAAAGTCTGTTCAGCCCTGGGCATCGTCCCATAGCCGAATTCTTTTAACCCCCCTTTACATTTGAATATATATGCACTTGGGGGCTGAAAAGACGGGACGAATACGAATATTTTCACTATCAATGCTCAAGTACATGGATCTAGAGCACTGAAGCATTGGGGTCTCACCGGACAGAGGCCGCTGGGCGGGCTTCCGACACCAGTGAGAGAGCGCTGGGTCCCCCGGGTAAGGGAAGAGAAAGAGTGGAGCCCGTCTCTAACCCCGCCGGGAGATCTCACATTTTCACTAATGAATTTGAATGAACTTTCTATGTTCATGATCACTGCAGAAGAATAAAAAAAAAAAGTATACAAAAAATAGAGACCATTATTTTCATGACCTGAACATTTCAGTTTAAAATTGTGAACAGAGACTGAATCCAAAATGAGTCGATTTCACAATATTCATGATTCATTTCACACACAACAGCAGATGAAAATAATCTCATTTGAACAGATACTGTCAGGAAAAAAGGTACAGAAGCTGTGACTGGAGCGGGACCCTTTCAAAAGGTGCACTTATTATTCCCTAAAGGATGCATATTAGTATCTTCAAAGGTACTGTATATATTAGTACTTAAATTATTATTTATTTACTATTTAATTATATAATTTATTACTTTTGAAAGTGTGTCACCCCAGTTACACCTTTTGTACCTTTTTTCTGAGCGTTGTAGCAGCCACTGATTTACTGGGGGAAAAAATTAAACCTTAAAAATGTTTATATAACTCACCAATCAGACGGCACCAGCACAAACAAATCAAAACGCATGTGAAAAACGTGTGAAACATTTTCTTCTGTAGTTCCGTGTGTGATGAAACTATCTGCTGAAAACACTCAGTCTATATGTGTGAATCCTCCCACGACACAGTTTGACCCTCCTAGTTTCACGCGCTGCATTTGCATATTATATAATGTTATAGTTCATCTGGCCATTATTAAGACTTAAACTCTTCTTAATGCGTGAAATATTCTTTATTTTTATAATTTAACATACTTTTTGAAAAGTAGTTGTAACTGTGTTAAATGGCTGAGAGCTGATTTTAAATTGGTTGCGTATATTTATTCAGTTCTTAAATTTATGAAAAATTAATATCTATGAAAAAAATAAATTACAAAGTTAAAAGCGTATTTGATCTCAGTTTTACTGACGTTCTTCTTCTGAGTCAAACTGAAACCTGCTGCGGGTTTCTTTCTTTCTTTCTTTCTTTTTTTTGTGGTTTGATAATTTGGGTGGATGGACATACAGTATGTGAGACTAGGCATTCAGTGTGTGTGTGTGTGTGTGTGTGTGTGTGTGTGTGTGTGTGTGTGTGTGTGTGTGTGTGTGTGTGTGTGTGTGTGTGTGTGTGTTAGTTTGTAGGTGAAGAGTTTCTTCCTGTCCTGCGTATATGAACCGCTTTTGAACTTTAATCAACAGAAACATGATGAGAAACTGTTTCACACAGAGACAGGAAAACAATTAAAACACAATGATGATATTTAACACTGCCATTCACAAGTTTAGTCTGTACAAGTTATTTATTCTTTTGTTTAAAAAAAAAAAAAAAATTTATATCAATTTGGTACAGAATAAAACATTCACATTCTAGAGATTGTACAGTGATGCTTAGAAATCAGGATGCGAGTTGAATGTGCATTAAGTTGTTCAAGATCATGAGACTCATATATGTTTGTCTGATGAGTGAAAGTGTGAATCAATAAATAATGTTCTTCTGCTGTGTGTTTGCATGTGTTACATTAGGCTACAGACTGAAGCTGGATCATCAGACTGGATCTCTGACCTTCACACACACCAGAAACACAGACTCTGGACTTTATAAACTACAGATCATCGGAATAATAAAGAGCTTCAGTGTTTCTGTCATTAGTAAGTGTAATTTATTATTTCACTGCATTTTCTTTAAAGGTGAAATTTGATGCCCCTTTTCACAAGATGTAATATAAATCTACGGTGTTCCCAGAATGTCTTTGAAATTTCCGCTCAAAAACCCCCACAGATCACCAAATTTGCCCCTTTTTGGGTGTGAGCAAAAACGCGCCATTTTCGTGTGTGTCTCTTTAAATGCAAATGAGCTGCTGCTCCCCGCCTCCGTTCAGAAGAGTGTCGATCCTTTACACAACCTTCGGATACTCCAGCAAAATGACACAACACGTGAATAATCTCACTTATCCAAAATCTCAGAGATATAGTAGCGAGTGCAGCCTCACAGAGAGACTTAGGAAGAGGTTTAACTTTTAGACGTTTCTGAATGGTTAGTGGATATATTTATTTAGTTGTTGTGGAGTTACATTGATTCATCTCATCGATTTGCATGCACCGCCTTGTTTAATTTGTTGTGGCAAAAATTATCATTAAACATCATCACTGCGTAAGAGACACTCGGAATCGAATTTGTAAAAAGATAAATATTTATTCTTGCAAGAATAGGATCAGTCGCTAACACAGAAGTTACCATGTGAAGTGAGTGACACACTGAGACACAGAAATGGGCAATCTTTATACTGTTCTTCAAGGTCCTTTTCCCTGCAGAGTTTCCAGTTTTCCACAGACCAAGGACCCATTACTGCTAGCTTAGTTTTATCGCTAGCTGACCCTTCAAGACTGCTTCTACGGGCCATAACGTAAGATACAAGGTAATGAAGCCTTTTATACATTGTCGTGTTTCTTTAGAAATAAATAATGGACAAATGGAGTCTTTAAACGCATCAGATGTAAAGTTATTCGCTGTCAATGTGACGCCAAAATGAATCAATGGTCAATGGAATGCTAACAGCAGGTGATGCTCTGGTGATCAATGACGGCCCCGGGGAAGCTTCGGTTTCCGGCTGATGGATTAACCCCTTTGTGTGTGTGTGTGTGTGTGTGTGTCGGCGCGCTGCTGCGCTCTCTGCTCAATGTTCCGCTCCGTGTTTGCGCTGCGCTGTGCTCTGTCGTTCACGTCCCAAACGCTCCAATCATGTGCCGATCACGCACTGGAAAATTAAAGTCCGCTCAAATAACGTGAAATTTCTCAGTAGTAGACTTCTATTTGTAATAGCCCTACTGAGCTGGTATAGCCATGCTGGGCAACAATGGTAAAATTACCTGCTCTGAACACATGCTCTGGTAATAATAGCTTTGTAGTAGGACTATCGTTTATTTGGATCATTAGTAAAAAAAAAATATATATATATATGTTAAATCTGAGTATGTTGCATAGAACTGAATGACGAATAATATATTGATGTTTAATATTATTTGAATATAGGGCTATTTTCTGTTCCTTTTTTTCTGTATTTAAAGGTGAACTATGCAGGTTTTTTACCTTAACCGAACAGCTTCGGAGTCATTGGAATGGTTATATTACTTTTTTCGGGTTGAATGGTGGTTGTCTCGCACCCCCCCTATCGCATGTAAGCGGAAAAAACACACTTGCAACTTTGACCCGCCGGACGCGGCGTCAGGAAGTAGCGCGTGATATCAGGTCTCGCGATGTAAAGAATTGCTTTACGGCAAAAAAGAAATCAGCTAAAATTCTGTCATTATTGCACTCCCTCACGCTGTTCGAACTCGAATGAAGAAGACGTTGTAAAGAATGTCCCGTCTGCTTTGATGTCGTTGATCTACTAGCCTCTGGTATCTGAGAGTCGACAATAAGTTTTTCAACAGTGTTGTCAAATATCTATTCCGAAGCTGTAGGGGGAGCTCTATAGAGAAACCTGCGAGCAAAAAGCGAGAATACAGCGAAGAAATTCCCGAAACTGCACAGCCCTGCTTTAATTTAATTAGGTGAATCTACGTTTAAATATAGATGATTACAAGCTTGGGGGAAATGTGATTAATTGCAATTAATTGCAGCAAATTGTGCAATTAATTAGTTAATTTTTTGAATCGATTCCCAGCCCTAGTTAAAATCCAACAATATAGTGTTGGACGCACATCCTGATGAATCGCACATATCATCACTATAATAGTGTTTCCTGTTGAGCTCACAGTGATGATGCTGTTCTTCAAAAACACACCAGATGGAGCCATTTATAAGTTCAATATCATATCAATATTGATATGATTGTTATAATTATAACAAATAACTAATTATTAATGCAGAAAGCCTTTACCTTGACCTTTACTCAAACCAACTAGCCATTCAACTGTGTGTTGGGAGTGTGGGGGGGGGGGGGGGGGGGGGGGTAATCACTTCATTGGGGTCATCAGGTAGGCACCCTCCTTCCTTGGTGTTTCGTTGATCGGCCCGCGACACCTGCAAAGTGCTCAAAGCTTCCCGGGTTGTCCCAGGTTCGCCCCCTCTGCTTTTACCCCTCTTGGTCATTTTGTGGCCCATTTGGGATTCTTCTGATTTAGCCACAGCCAGTTTCTGCTTTGCTCATCAGTCTCCGACAGAGACCCAACAGCTTTTCAAGAGGCCTGTCCTCTGACTCCCCCCTTCAGTACTGTGGCTACAAAACCTCTGCAACCAACCTCTACTGGGAGCAACTGGGTTTTCCAGCCCCGTTGTACTTCTTCGGCTGCTAGGTCTGAGTACTTCAGCCTTTTACATTCATTTGCTTCACTAACTGTAGCCTCCCATGGCACAGTTCATTCCACAATGACCACAGGATCAGGTCCGGCCTGAAGTTAGTTGTGATGATCTCAGGCGGAAAACTGAGCTTCCGGTCTAGATCAACTTGCATTTTCCAGTCTCGGGCAACGTCCAGCAGGGTCGATTACATTTTTGTAGTTGGCTTCCATAGACTGTAAAAAAAGATGGATGACGCCCCTTCACTCTCTTCCATTGGTGAATAGTGAAGCCGCTAAAGTCCTAATATTGCGCTGACATCTTGCACTGATTTGGCACCTGATTCTGCTCAGTAGTGAACGTGAAGTTTAGCCGCGATATCAAGGTCCTGCCCTCACTCCCGCAGAAACGGTTACTACAAAGTTTATTCCAGAGCAACTCATTGTGAAATAAACCGTTTTGGACATGTTGAAATTAAAGTTGAAGCTCCGAATCTCCTCCCGAAAATCCCCCAAATGTCTGTTGGAGTTGGACTACTTCGTTTAGAGAAGCTGTCAATCACAACTGTCAATCATGACGTCACATTTCTGTTTTTAATAACTAACTAAAACCAAAAGTTTTTTTTTTTTTTAATCGATCACTTAAACTTAAATCAGCATGATAAAAAGTACCTAAAATGACAGAAAACCTCTTTGGAAAAATATATTTGAAGTTTGTTTATTTGATTGTTTAGTTTCCATCACGTCCCATTAGACTTCACGGGGAGGGTGGGATGTATGACCTACACTGGAACCAGCCACCAGGGGGCGATCAAGACGCTTTGGTTTCACTTTTCAGGACTTGTGCGACACGCTTGTTGGCTTCACTGGAAGTTGTCCTGCACTTATGAAGACAGTGGATTTTGAGAATCCATGCTTTGGATTCTTCCAGGATAATGTCCAGTTGTCCCAGGACCTGATTGTGCCTCCAGGTGTAACGGCCTTGGGAAAGACTGGTTTTGCAGCTGACGAGGATCTGCCCTAGCGTTGCTGAGGTTTGACTGAGAGGACACAATGGATCTTCTCCAGTCCACTGGTTTCTCTTCTTGGGTGTGGGAAGAGCATTGTAAGTGGCTCTGATGATGAAGCTCAGTCTGCTCCCTTCCATCTGTCATCTTCCATTACTTTTTCCCAGTTATTCCACTGTCCCTGTTTGGACTGCGAGACTGCCTTCATGCATCTCTCTTCCTCCTCTTGCTGCCGGACCTCGGCTACTACCAGCTTTCTTCTCTGGGCAGATGTTGCCTTGGACCATATGGGTCGGCTTATCCCGAGTCCAAAACCCCCTCTTCCCTGCTGCACCTGTCCTACAATGTCTCCATGCCGGAGAGCAGATTTAGCTTACTCTACGGCCTCAGTCGATGTCCACTTTCTCCCAGTTGCCAGTCTGGGAGCAGCAGCTTGTATTGTCACTTTAAAAGCTTTTTATTTAATATACTCATATTAGACTTAGATGTTGGAGCTGATTCCTGGTTATGATTCTAGATCATGCTGTATGCATATGGCTTGTACTATGCATAGCCTACTATATATTATTGATCATCCATTGTGTACTTCTCACTATTTTCACTTACTGGACAATAAACAGATGGGGGAAAAAATCCCACAGACTTGCATTGAAGGAGGGACCTGAGCCATATAGAGACAGAAGATCACAGAGACTCGAGATCGGCTCGTTGGACCGATAAACAAACACCGAAAGAACCCTAGTGTTATTGTTCCAGATGTGAAGTCTTATTTTGAACACTAGATGGCGCTCTATACAGAGGCTGTTAGATTTATCTACACCATTAGGAAAAGGCCTATTTCTGCATTTAAAACTATTTATTTATAGCATTATAGCAGATGTTTCACCTGCGATTCAAAACACATAATGTGTAACATATATTAAACAAACTTATTCAACAACATATTTAACAAACCCAAAAACATGAGTGAAATTCAGAAGATCACTCAATTCATGTGTAAAATTCAAAACAGTTGATAGAACATTTTGTGTTGACATAAAATTGTATGAGATCAGATGTGAACCTCAGAATAGTGATGAAAAAGATCTATATAACATTAAAATGCGACTACAACACATATATAACAACAAATAGGCAAAAATGAAATGTCTGAAATGTCCATTTATTTAATGAATATGAGGTTATTTTACCTGAATATCAAACACATTCAGCCAAAGTGAGCCAGCAACATAACAAATAAAATAAAAATTATAAACATTTTATTCTTTGCAGTGTTATAGTGTGTACAGTTTAGTGTTTAAGTTAGAAATTAACATCTGAATCTCAAAGGGTGTTTCTATATTTAACCTTGAGCGAATTCTTTGAATTGCTTTGACGTGTGGCCACGCCCACCAGTGTCATATTGCATCAAACAAAACTATTGTGTCTATGTTTTGACCTTATTTGTTTTACCTTATAATACAGTGTTTACCGCGTGGACAGGAGCCGTTATGCTTCTAAAAAAAAGTCTGTTAGCAGTGTTAGTTAGTTTCTCCTAAAAATGAAAATAAGTAAATTATTAACAAACATCAAACATAAATTGTAAATCATACCTTGCATTTATTCTTAAAATAATGACCAAAACATTGGCAGAAAAAAAAACAGCATGACCTTTATACGAAAAAAAAGGTATCAAGAATCGTTTTTCTTAGAAGGAAGTGATACAGCTGGAAACTAAACTAACCAGCACTGCTTAACTGCACGGTCACTGCATGAGTATATAAGATCATGATGCATATGCACACAAGGTATATATTTTCATATTTCTATATCCCTGTTTGATTTGAGACCTTTTTGTCGAACATCAGTATTGATGGGTTCAGTATCACCAGTGTGTTGTAAAGTGTTGAGCAGAAGTCAAATGGTTTCATGTGAGCAGGAATGGAAAAAACACATTCAACCACAGGCTATTGACAGCCACACTATTCACACCTCAGAGAGAGACGATCACAAGCTGACATCAAACACACACGTCCAGCAGAAGAAACATTCTCATGAACAAGCTGTTCACCTACACAGCAGATCAAACCACATTTCTGCACTGACATATATAACTGAGACCACAGCAAGGTGTCCGTTCCTTTAGTTTATCGACATTTTGCACTGTAAGAGTAAACGATGAAAACACTCGAATGGATACTTGTAACATCATTTGTTAAACGTCCAAAAACTTTGCTTTGCTCAAGGTTGCTTTACATTACGATTATGCATATAATGCACACACATAAGGCCACATGCAGCCACATTATTGAAAAAACATATCAAACTGATATGTTTTGGGTCTTGAAAGTGGATGAAATGTTATGGAGAGTGAAGGGTGGTGAGTTCCATAGGAGCAGTAACACAACATGACCCTTCACCTTTGACGTTTTTATGAGATCTTTGAATTAATCCATTGTTAGTCATTCTTTAAACCCCTTCAGGATGATCCTATGTGTCTGCTGTGACTTCCTGATGAAACATCCCAAATCCCAAAACTCAACCATTGACTAAGGGCCCTATCACACACCCGGTGCAATGCAAGATTCAGCCCGACGCAGTGATCATTTACACGTCCTGCGCCACGTTGTTTATATAGCAAATGCATTTGTGAGCCCCTGGGCGTCCTGGTCTGTTGGCCTGTTGCTATTTTGAGGCAACTGAAATAGACTCTGTTGAATAGAATATGCTGTGCGCACACTTTTTCCTCTTAGATAGTCTGCTTGCGTTTTAACCTCGCGCACGAGCATGTGTTTCTTCTCTGGAGAAACACTCAGTCCTTCAGCTTGCAAATCGTTTGCTCAGCTTCTCGTTGCGATTGGTGCATAATCCACACAACCCTCCTCTTCAACTTTCTGTGAAAAAATGCATAAGACAAGATATAATAATAATAATAATAATAAATGTGATTTATGTTTTTTATTTTTTATGTAGTAACAAGACTTTTATAAACATCTGATGGTGCTGTTG
The DNA here is from genome assembly GCA_033366665.1 of Phoxinus dragarum. Taxonomy (NCBI): domain Eukaryota; kingdom Metazoa; phylum Chordata; class Actinopteri; order Cypriniformes; family Leuciscidae; genus Phoxinus; species Phoxinus dragarum. Next base: position 40,176 of record JARPMJ010005241.1, read on the forward strand.
TGTTTGAGATTTATATGATAGATTAAAATATGGAAGCCCATTTCCACCACATAAGAAAAAAATGCTCTGGTAAATCATAGTTTAGACATAAGTAAAAATTTTGACATAGAAAATGAATATCATGACGTTAAAAATTAAAAAAAATTAAAAAGTAAAAATTAGCATGTCATAGCCATACTGTAATTTCGACAAAGTCACAATTTCAACTTTGTATGTGATATTTTTTTACTTTTTTAAGTCATAATTTTGAATTTTTCTTATAATAATTTCTTGACCATATTTTTTTCTTATGTGGTGGAAACGGGCTTCTACATTATAAAGACAAAATCAAACGCGCGCACGCTGATCTACATCTGATTCTCTGCTGAAATTGTACAAATTCTCAACAAACAATAATTATAATTATAATAATTAACAATAAATTCTCACCGTTTTCTGTGCGCTTCTGTTGTCGAATGTTGTCTCAGCGTAAGTGATCTCATCTTCACAAGTCTCGACTGTTTGAACAAGAAGAGATGCATTACAATCGTAAAATTCAATCTTAAAAAGATGGTTCTTCACAATATTTAAGTTATTATTAGGGCTTTCAAACTTAAATAAATAAATGTTTTACACTGCCGTTTTTAAAAATGGTATTAACAAATTGAATTTACCACACAGAAAGTTCCTTAAAAAATGTTCGTCATATCATTTTTTGTCATTCTTTACACATAAATCAAACCAAATGGGATGTTTGACTAAAGTAAAGTCTTTTACATTCTTTTTATTTAATCAGCTTTTAGGCTCAACAAGCTCAAAGTCATCATTCATTTAGATTTTAATTTGAGCACCAGCATAGATAGTTCATAAAATTGAGAAAGCTGTGTCAAACTGTGTTGATGCAGTTTGAGAAATGCAGAATCTGTGCGACGTTCGGTGTCATTATATAGAAATAGACGTGAATTATGATATGAGTGTATTCTACAGAGAATAAGTACACACATTATTTTGGTTTTGTATAAAGTTTAACTATAAAATTATGAGAATATTTTTTATTAAATGATCAAATCAGTTGACTGGTTTAGAGCATATTTTCAAAATATTATTTAAAAGCAGTAATACTTGCCGCCTTTGTCTATTGTTCTACATTTCCTGTAGATGCAAAATATCCCAAATCCTGCAACAATCAGAGATCCAGCAGAGATCAACACTATCAGAGACACTGAGACTGGAGAAACTGAAGGAGAGGAAAAGAGAGACATTAGTGAACGCATCAGTGTGATCTACAACAGAAGACAGAGATCAGGTCAGTAAACACACACATATATGATCAGTGCTGTGGTACCTGCACATGTGTGGCAGAGTGTGTTGATGTCCAGATGTGTGGTCTGGTTGCTGATGGGATTGTTCAGCACACAGCTGTAGGTGTTTTTATCCTGATATTCCACCTCCAGAGGTAGAGAGAGACTGATGCTGAGATCACACACACTGATGCTGGACAACACACTGATTCCTGCGTACCAGGAGAGAGTCGCATCACTCACATTAAACACTGATGAACACACCAGTGAACAATTTGATGATGAAGATGATGATGAACATTGTGAAGAGTTACTGATGATGACAGGGACAGGCAGACGAGCTGGAAAACATGAGAGAATAAAGAGAAACATGAACATTCAGTCTAGTTTAGGTGTTGTGAATTTTAGGAAATCTGTGTAGGATACTTTGTGTTGAGTGAGTGTTTAGTGTGTTCATGGTCACTGAATATGTCTGTCATTTCGAACTATAAAATTATTTAATGTATGAATATCCAAATAGAAAATGTGCATGTTTAGATAAATTACGTCTCACCATAGACAGAAACATTGAATGTTTTTGATGATTTTTTCACTCCAGTTATCTCTAGTTTATAATCTCCAGTATGTTCAGTTGTGGTGTTTGTGATGGTCAGATATCCAGTTTGATCGTCCAGCTTCAGTCTGTCTCTGAATCTCCCATCAGGAACATCATATGTGGCGAAAATTTGTTTATTTTTATTCATTTTAGCTATTAGAGATTTTTCGGCATATTTCCACAGTATATCATCGTCTTTACGTATTTCAGTAACACCAGTGTTTAGAGTAACAGAATCTCCCTCCATCACTGACACTGAATCCACAAACACACCTGATGAACAAACAGATTTTACACAAATTAAAGTTTCTGATGGTTTACAAAGCCTGAAATCAGCTGTAGATTTTATCATTTACATGCAAAAACAATTAGCTTTGATTGGATCACTTAACTATTGCACCAATCCTTTGACTCAGATAAGAAAAATAAAATGTCAAATATATTCATAAACTGCTACTGTAAACTGCCATCTGCTACCGTAACAGAGAGACCGGGATCAAGCAGACAGAGAAAACATTGCAGAAGCGCTTACGGATTGCCTGAGACTGAATTTAAAGTTAGTAGATTTCACAATATTCATGATTCATCGATACATAACAACAGATGAAAATAATCTCATTTGAAAAGTTTGACTCTAAAATGGGGGGAAAAAAAAGTTAAGCCATGAAAATGTTTTTATAACTCACCAATCAGATTCCACCAGCATGGACAGAAAACAAACATGTGCAACATGTTCTAGTTCTGAGTCTGATCTAATAAAACTTCCTGCTAAACACACAGCAGAAGTGCTGATGTGGTGTGTGAAACCTCCCACGACACAGTTTGACCCTCCTACTTTCACAACCCCGCGTTTGCATAATATACTGCTATTGTTATTGACTTTAACCATTCTTAATGGTTAAATATTCCTTATTTTTGTCATTTGTAAGGTACTCTCAGAAAAAAAGGTACAAAAGCGGTCACTGGGGTGGTACACTTTCAAAAGGTACCTTATTAACCCCGTAAAGGAATAGTTCTGTCATCATTTACTACTCACCCTCAAGTTGTTTCAAACCTGTATGAATTCCTTTCTTCTGCTGAACACAAAGGAAGATATTTTGAAGAATGTCAGTAACCAAACAGTTGATGTACCCCAATGACTTCCATAGAAAAAATTTATTTAAAAAATCTAATAAAAAATGTCATACTATGGAAGTCAATGGTGTCCATCACCTGTCTGATTTTAAAGTTAATTATTCCTTTAGGGGTGTATATAAGTATCGTAAATGTACATATAAGTGCCCAAAATGTAGGGGTGGCTCGATACCACTTTTTCATGTCCGATACCGATACCGATACCACACACTTGAGTATCTGTCGATACCGATCTATACCGATACAATACCATATATTCCAGTGTTGTTACGGTACCAAAATTTCAGTGTTCGGTACCGATACCTGTGAAAATGCACGGTTCTCGGTACCAATTTCGGTACCAAAGCTAATTTAGATTAAATTTGCATATATTAAACTGTATATCCATTTGTTAGATAACATTAGATAAAATGACCTAACAATAGTTATATACACTGAAGCAATTATTCTCCTTGGGGTAATTTAAAAATGTAGCCTACTAATACATTTTTAAAATCAAAAGTTGTATCTGTTCATGAACAATCAAGTGTTTGTATTAAATAACATTCACAAACATACATTAATGTTGGCCTTTTTAACTAGATACAGCCGCACACGATACCACTTTAGGGGACGTTCACATATCGCGTTTTATGCGCGTGCAAATTCATTATTTCAAATGTAGGCGCGCGGCTTATAATAGAAGCATCTCAACAGGTCATGTGACAAAAACCAGCGGCCTTTCCGTAACAACATAGAAAGCTCGGCCGAACAGCTGATCATAGCTGTACAGCGCGGCTTTTTATTCCTCATCTCAATGAATATATCTAACGTAGACTAACCATGTTCCGTACAGCAACGATGTTCCGTACAGATGACCTTTTCCCGCCGATTGCTGAATAAATACTTCCAGGTTATAAATAAACTATATATGTGTGTGTACCTCATTTATCCCTCTTTCATCCCTGACCAAGAAAGAGAATCACCCGCCGTTTGTTCCAGAGAGATTTCAGTAAGTTTGCTAGGTGCGCCCACTGCGCCTGCTAATGGAGGGTAGGCAAACTGCAGTCCAGATATTAGCTTTAGGTGGGGAGACAATTACAGCGGTAAAAATGTATATTTCTAATGGATTAATGTTTCTTACAGTAATATAATCCTCATGAATTGTTTATTAAGCTATCACAAATCATGAAATATATTACCTTTGGTTGAATAACTGCTTTGAAATGGGAATTTTTAAACGTAAATTCCGGACAATGGCCACTTGGCGCAACTCTCGCACTGAGACAGGCAGCAGTGACGCAGCACGTCTGTCAACACAGACTGCGGGCAATTATGATTATTATATTTATAATATTTTAACATTTAAAATAGTAATTATTTAATAAATCAACAATTATATATAATTTTGCGGTTGAAATCTGAAATGCGCTCTGTACGGAACACCGTTGGCCGCCTGTACGGAACACCGTTGGCCGCCTGTACGGAACACCGTTAGCGTCTGTGAGCATCTGAACCCAGGCGGAAGAGGGACTTAACCCCACTTTTCTGAAATACTATTGGTCCAAAAGACATCAATCAAAGAATAGATCCTCCAATAGGAATTTCCCCTGAGAATGAGCACTCACACAAGCTTGTATGTCTCTCAGCAACAGAGGAGTGGCCGTTGGCGTGCGGTGAAAGGTGAAAAGTGTACGGAACATGGTTAGTCTACGTTAATAGTAAAGCTAATGCAAGGGCTAGAAATCAATTAATTATTTGATGATACTTCCTCGTCATCATGGAGAGCGCAGTTTGCACCGCTTTCTCCTTTCCACAAGCGCGTGCTTTCCCGTATGCAACCATGAACAGCGTTTGGAAAACTAATTTGCACGCGCAAAAAACGCGCTATGTGATCGATTCATTCCTCCTTGTCAACAAGTGGATTCAGAGCCACCGCCGGTCGCCATGTGTTTATGAAGAGGACGCAACTGTGCACCTTTCGGACAGCGCACCAAGAACCGGATTAATCCAATACTTCAGTACCACCGGTAGACTACTTAAGAAAAGCTGGTACCGTAACCATAGCTGCTATTTTTTTTAGTACCGAAGTACCGGGTCTTTTGACAACACTATATCCACACAGCTGACATGATAACTTAATTGCTGAGAGGGCTCGCTTACCTCACTCACCTCTAGCTACCGTTCACGTGATGCCAGTGTTGCCAAGTCCGCGGTCTCTCCCACCCCGAAACGCGATTCGTTATTTTTAAGAAGCAATTGGGCGGGATTTGTATGTGAAAATCTGGCAACCCTGCGTGACTCATGTTGCGCATCTCTCTTCACGGCATGCCTCTCAGGTGTTGTTAAGCATTTGGATGACAATTTAGGACTAAGGGACGTGATCGAATCGGATCGGGTTATACTCCCGCGATTCATGCAATATCCGATCCAGTGATTTTGGCCAGTATCGGACTAATACCGATACCGAATATCGGATCGGCGCACCCCTACCAAAATGTACATATTACTACCGAAATAGTACATTTTAGTACCTTTTGAATAGGTACCACCCCAGTGACTGAAATATTTCAGGTCTTTTATTGTTTTAATACTGATGATTTTGGCATACAGCTCATGAAAACACAAAATTCATATCTCAAATAATTAGCATATTTCATCCGACCAATAAAAGAAAAGGGTTTTTCATACAAAAAAAGTCAACCTTCAAATAATTATGTTCAGTTATGCACTCAATACTTGGTCGGGAATCCTTTTGCAGAAATGACTGCTTCAATGCGGCGTGGCATGGAGGAAATCAGCCTGTGGCACTGCTGAGGTGTTATGGAGCCCAGGATGCTTCGATAGCGGCCTTAAGCTCATCCAGAGTGTTGGGTCTTGCGTCTCTCAACTTTCTCTTCATAATATCCCACAGATTCTCTATGGGGTTCAGGTCAGGAGAGTTGGCAGGCCAATTGAGCACAGTAATACCTTGGTCAGTAAACCATTTACCAGTGGTTTTGGCACTGTGAGCAGGTGCCAGGTCGTGCTGAAAAATGAAATCTCCATAAAGCTTTTCAGCAGATGGAAGCATGAAGTGCTCCAAAATCTCCTGATAGCTAGCTGCATTGACCCTGCCCTTGATAAAACACAGTGGACCAACACCAGCAGCTGACATGGCACCCCAGACCATCACTGACTGTGGGTACTTGACACTGGACTTCAGGCATTTTGGCATTTCCTTGTCCCCAGTCTTCCTCCAGACTCTGGCACCTTTATTTCCGAATGACATGCAAAATAAGCTTTCATCCGAAAAAAGTACTTTGGACCACTGAGCAGCAGTCCCATGCTGTTTCTCTTCTCTGTTTCTGGTTCAAAAGTGGCTTGACCTGGGGAATACTGCACCTGTAGCCCATCTCCTGCACACGCCTGGCTCTGGATGTTTCTACTCCAGACTCAGTCCACTGCTTCCGCAGGTCCCCCAAGGTCTGGAATCGGTCCTTCTCCACAATCTTCCTCAGGGTCCGGTCACCTCTTCTCGTTGTGCAGCGTTTTTTGCCACACTTTTTCCTTCCCACAGACTTCCCACTGAGGTGCCTTGATACAGCACTCTGGGAACAGCCTATTCGTTCAGAAATGTATTTCTGTGTCTTACCCTCTTGCTTGAGGGTGTCAATGATGGCCTTCTGGACAGCAGTCAGGTCGGCAGTCTTACCCATGATTGCGGTTTTGAGTAATGAACCAGGCTGGGAGTTTTTAAAAGCCTCAGGAATCTTTTGCAGGTGTTTAGAGTTAATTCGTTGATTCAGATGATTAGGTTAATAGCTCGCATAGAGAACCTTTTCATGATATGCTAATTTTTTGTACACTGAATAAAATTATAAATGCAACACTTTTGTTTTTGCCTCCATTTTTCATGAGCTGAACTCAAAGATCTAAGACTTTTTCTATGTACACAAAAGGCCTATTTCTCTCAAATATTGTTCACAAATCGGTCTAAATCTGTCAGTGAGCACTTCCTCTTTACCGAGATAATCCATCCACCTCACAGGTGTGGCATATCAAGATGCTGATTAGACAGCATGATTATTGCACAGGTGTGCCTTAGGCTGGCCACAATAAAAGGCCACTCTAAAATGTGCAGTTTTATCACACAGCACAATGCCACAGATGTCGCAAGTATTGAGGAAGCGTGCGATCGGCATGCTGACTGCAGGAATGTCCACCAGAGCTGTTGCCCGTGAATTGAATGTTAATTTCTCTACCATAAGCCGTCTCCAAAGGCGTCCAAAGACTTCCCTCAGGGAAGTCTCAGACCTGACTGCAGTTCGCCGTCGTAACCGACTTGAGTGGGCAAGTGCTCACATTCGATGGCGTCTGGCACTTTGGAGAGGTGTTCTCTTCACGGATGAATCCCGGTCTTCACTGTACAGGGCAGATGGCAGACAGCATGTATGGCGTCGTGTGGGTGAGCGGTTTGCTGTTGTCAACGTTGTGGATCGAGTGGCCCATGGTGGCGGGGGGGTTATGGTATGGGCAGGCGTATGTTATGGATAACAAACACAGGTGCGTTTTATTGATGGCATTTTGAATGCACAGAGATACCGTGATGAGATCCTGAGGCCCATTGTTGTGCCATTCCTCCATGATCATCACCCCATGTTGCTCATGATAATGCACGGCCCCATGTTGTACACATCTGTACACAATCCCTGGAAGCTGAAAACATCCCAGTTCTTGCATGGCCAGCATACTCACCGGACATGTCAGCCATTGAGCATGTTTGGGATGCTCTGGATCGGCGTATACGACCTGATCAACTCTATGCGAAGGAGATGTGTTGCACTGCGTGAGGCTTAAGGCCAATTTATACTTCTGCGTCGGGTGCGCGCAGTAGGTACGGCGTAGCATATGCATAGACGTGTACCATACGCCGTACCCTTCGCCGTACCCTGACGCGCACCTCCTCAAAAATTTAACTACATGTCGCCACGACACGGACCGCAAGATCTGTTATTGGTCGGCTTGGTAGCATTGCGTTTCCTCCTACGCGTTTCCAGCGTGTTCTTCTGCACCGCCCGCCATTTTTAAATTCAGAAGTTCTGTAAATTCAGAAATTTCACTAAAATTGACTGTTTTTCCAACTCGATAAGCTCCAGCTCCATCATGATCCGCTCTCTTTCAGTCGCCATTGCTTGTAGTAGCCAAATCAAAACAACCACGAGGAATCTATACACAGTGTAACTGCAGAGCAACGCAGACATAAACGCAGAAGTATAAATGCTCACGACGGCGTACACCCGACGCAGAAGTATAAATCAGCCTATGGTGGTCACACCAGATACTGACTGGTTTTCGGACCCTCCCTCTTTGTACTTTTGTCAGTTAAATGAAGGTTGATGAAAAATGAAAATTTAATCAAATGTCATATTTTATGAAATCATTATTATCATGTTGATGTGTATCTCATTACTATAATTTTGAGGTGTTTACCATTATTATCATTTGGAATGTAGGCCTATATTTAATACTTTTCTTTTATTAATCTTTATGCCTCAAATGTAGCTGATTGACTTAGGGTGAACTTTTGTACTTACTGTTTAGAAGAGGGCAAAAGACTGTACGTTTCCGATAGGCAGACCACAAATGCTCCAATGTCTCAGAATAAAGTGGTGAACGAATGTCATCTTGCAGTGTACTGGCTAACACCTCAGAGTGTGAAAACATGGAAACTAGATGTGTTTGTGTCTTTAGTGCCTGCTCAATATGTGTTTTGAATTATAAGCCATTTTAACTGTTCATTTTACGTTTCTTATGGATGAATTAATTTTATTCATCATTTATTATTTAATTGTCTACTGTTATGAATTTGACTAAAATCATCTGACTGGATCTCCTCTTTGCATCAAAGTTGAAGGAGAATTAACAAATGACAGATTTTTGACTTTATTTGCAATTTTCTGGAAATGCCAGAAAACCTTACTAGGGATTTTTAAATTATGTATATTCTTCTAAGATTTTTAGTAAATGGAAAAACTCAAAGTATAGATAAAATCGTCTGCCGCCTCACAGTGCCGGTTTCACTGACGTTCATCTTCTGAGTCAAACTGAAACTGCTGCGGTCGGTTTTCTACAGAAATGTGGTTTTGTCTGCTGGGTGGACAAACATCTTGCAGGAGAGAGTGTGTGTTCAGTGCTTGTGTGTTTAGCTTGCAGGTGAAGGGCTTCTTCCTGTCCTGATACTATCAGATTTTTTAAAACTATTTAATCCACTGGAGAAAAATGCTGAGCAACTGTTTGACACAGAGGGAGACAAACAGTAACACAATTATCAAAACTGTTCAAAAGTTTAGACTGTGTTTCTTTTTCTTTTCGTTCAAATTTCCACCTGTCTGTCACAGCTTGGTAGGAAGGAGAGAGTTGAAGCGTATCTAATTTCAAAAATTGGGTAAAACACACACACACACACACACACACACTGTGACACGGGTGCTCAGATAAACCACTGGACTAAAACTATATTTACACACAGAATAAACAAGACACCAGTCAGTGAGTGAAATGGGTAATACATGAACAGATTAACAGGAAGAAAACACAGGAAGTGAGATATTTCAAACTAAAAGTCCTTGATAAACTTCAACATAATAGTCCTGAATGCAACAGAACACACAAAAACAGCTGGAGACTGAGAAACGTCTCTGGTTACTCACGTAACCGTAGTTCCCTGAGAGGAGGGAACGAGACATTACGTATGGGGAAATCCATTTTCCTCGAATTATGAAGTCTGATTTGAATAACTCTTTTGCTTGCAAATAGCCAATGGCGACCCCGCCATCACCTGATTGGCTGACACTCCTCAATATAGGTGACGGCGGGCGCCAAAAACCTCAGGATCTTAGCTGAACGAGAGTAAGGAAACGTCTTTTCCACACGGCAGGTTACGTAATGTCTCGTTCCCTCCTCTCAGGGAACTACGGTTACGTGAGTAACCAGAGACGTTCCCTTATCGAGTCGGTCTCTCGACATTACGTATGGGGAACAATAAAACCCCCGCCGTGTGGGAAAACCTGCCAGCTCACACCGAGCTCAAGTAAGCACTGGCACTAATCCCTACCTCACACCGCTCAGGATAGACACCGGACCTGGTTGAAACACCTATTGGCACAGAGCCAAGTCGGCATCCGCATCAACGTAGCCCCTCCCACATAGTTAAGCAACGCTGAACTGAAAGTGAATGGGGAATTTGCAGCAATGTGATTGGTGCTTAGGAATACACTGCCGGCTTATGAATGCGGGCATAATAAGGGACACAATATATAGTGAACATGATAGCTATTGCTTATTGCTAATAACTCGCACTGTCTGCACGACTTCGAACCGCAGCTAGAGCGCGCGCCAGCCGGGGCGTGCCTGTAGTCTAGTCCAATGACAGCTCAGCTCCCTCTCCCTGCACTGACAGTACATGTGGTGCGAATGAAGGAATATTCAAGTTATAGAATCTCGCAAACGTATTACGAGACGACCAGCCAGCCGCGAAACAAATGTCCTGAATAGACATGCCTTTCGCCCATGCCCATGATGACGCCAAACTCCTAGTGGAGTGGGCGTGCACCCCTATAGGGCAAACGGCTCCCCGAGAAGCATAAGCCAGTCGCACGGCCTCCACTATCCAGTGAGATAGCCTCTGTTTCGACAGCGCGCCGCCTCTCTTGGCACCCGCGTAGCAGACGAAGAGCTGCTCTGACGTTCGAAAATGGCTAGTTCTGTCCACATAAGCACGCAGGGCACGCACGGGGCACAAAGCGTGTTTCTGAGACACTGGAACACTGTCCTCAACGGGGCAAAATGCTGGGATTGTAACCACCTGGGCTCTGAACGGCGTTGAGAGCACTTTAGGCGAATATCTGCACTTGGGTAAAAGTCTGACCATGCAATCATCCGGTCCAAACTGCATACATGCACTGTTTACTGACAGGGCATGCAAGTCCCCCACCCGTTTCCCGCAGGCTATTGCGAGCAGAAACGCCGCCTTGAATGAGAGCACTTTAATGTCGCTAGACTCAGCTGCGCTCTCCCGCTCTCATCCCGCTCTCCACGCCCGCGACTGTACTCGTCTCTGTAACCAGTGCTGAAGCGGTCTCATGTGCAACAAGCCCAGTCTGCAGACGGAGGCTGCAGCTGCCATCAGACCGAGTAACCTCTGGAACGTTTTTAAGGGGATGGCTCTGCCTTGAACTAATAGGGCTAGTGTACTCTGAATCGACTGGATTCTCGACTCTGACAGCTTCGCGATCATAGCGCGTGAGTCCAGCACCATACCGAGGAAAGTGATGGACTGGCACGGTTGAAGGGCGCTCTTCCGCATGTTCACAGACAGTCCCAAACCTGTCAGGTGGGCGAGGAGTCTGTGTTTGTGTTCCTCGAGGACACTCTCCGACCGTGCGATGACTAACCAGTCGTCGAGATGGTTCAGAATGCGCATTCCACTGAGTTTCAGGGGAGCAAGCGCTGCATTCATACACATTGTAAATACACGGGGAGCCAGGGCCAGCCCGAAGGGCAACACTTTGAACTGGTACGCTACACCCTCGAATGCAAAACGAAGGAAGCGCCTGTGATGCGGGGCTATCTGAATGTGGAAGTATGCATCCTTTAGATCCACTGCAATGAAGTAATCGTCGGGCTGAATGTGCGCGAGGATCTGCTTTACTGTTATCATTTTGAACGTGCGTTTCGCGAGCGCTTTGTTCAGCAATCTCAGATCCAAAATGGGGCGCATACCTCCGTCCTTCTTTGGTACTAGAAAATAACGGCTGTAGAAACCGGAATTCCTTCGCTCTTCGGGTACTGTCTCTACTGCTTGTTTGGCCAGGAGAGAGGAGATTTCTGCCCGAAGTAGCGGAGCGCTCTGTTCTGACACCTCTGTCATAATCACGCCGCCGAAACGGGGTGGTCTGCGAGCGAATTGGAGCGTATAGCCGCGTTTTATCGTGCTTAATACCCAATGTGATACCGTCGGTAGAATCGACCACGCGCTCAGGTGACTCGATAAGGGGGGCTTTAATGAATGCTGCGGCGGGGGCTGAGCGCCAGCCACCGGGGAAGCATTGACCGCTACATGAAAGACAGGTGACTCGTCCGCGGTATTTTGCACGGGGACATAAATAGCCACCTTCTCGGGATTCCCCGAGCTTCCGCTCTGCGAAACGTCTCACGGGGGAGAGGTTTCGCTTATGACGCGGGTAATAGTGTTGGGAGGAAGAAAGCTCTTTTGCTGAGACATGTAATGCACTTTGTTTATTGAAACAGAACACAGCGGTTTCAAAATCAAAACATTCACGTCGAACTCTGGGCGGGAACACACCCTCTTCGCAGCGGGTCCGACGAACACGTCCCGCGCTCTCTCCTCCCTGACACGCACATCAGGAACGCTGCTCTTTTTTGCCCGCCGGGCGCCCTTGGCTGCTGGAGGGCGGCTTCGCACCAAAACGGGGCTTCCTGAACTGCCTCTAAAGGAAAGGAAGCCCTGGCTCGCGACGCTCTGCCGCGTTCAGGGATGCGCGTCTGGTAGGTCCGGCCGGGCGCTGCGCAGAGGAAGATCTGGATCTCGCTGCAGGGGGGGCTTGAGACCGTTTCGGCAGTAGATGGGGCATCATTCTATATTGCTTGACGGTCTCGGCGTACTTGTCCGATAACGACTCCACCGCAACACCGAACAGGCCCGTAGGGCTTACCGGCGCGTCCAGGAACTGCTTTTTATCCGTATCACGCATCCCCGACAGCGTCAGCCACAGATGGCGATGTAGTGCCACGAGACTGCCCATATTACGGCCGATTCCCTGGGCGACCTTTTTTGACGCCGCCAAAGTGAGATCTGCCGCCGTGCGCAGTTTCCTGAGCAACTCGGGGTCCGGGACTCCCTCATCCAGGGACCCTAGGAGTCGCGTCTGAAAAACCTGCAGAATTGCCATCGTGTGAAGGGCAGATGCTGCATGTCCGGCTGAAGTGTAGGCTTTCTCAGCGATGTGGGCAGTAGCGCGACATGGCCTGGAAGGCAGTTGGGCGGTCTTCCAGCCGGGAGAAGACGCTAGATGAGCCGCGATGGCATCCTCGACGGGAGGCAATCTCGCATACCCCAATTTCTCCGCTCCTTCCACTGTAGTCAGCAGCTGGGTACCTTGTGCATGGGCTCGTGCTGAGTAAGGGGAGCGCCATGATCTGGTGAGCTCCTCGTGGACCTCCGAGAAAAAGGGCGCGGGTCTCCGCGGGGCTTCAGCCTGACGACTCGCGCCGAGGAAAGAGCCATCCATCCATCTCTTAGACGGCAGCTCATTGGGTGCTGTCCACTCCAGCTCCATATCCGCCACAGCCTCTGTGAGAATGGCCATAAGCTCCGCATCCAGAGAGGCGGGGGCGCCTTCAGACGGAGACTCGGACCACGCTCCCGGGTCGGAGGCGCTGGTAGACATGGCGTCGTCATCGTCGTATCCAAACGAGACCATTTCCCGCGCTTCCGTAGGAGGGCGGTAACAGGCCTCAGAGTAAGTTAGGGGCTCTGCCACTTGAGGATGGCGTGGGTGTTGGGCCGACGTCAGAGCCTCGACAGAACCCACGGATGGGGTTCTCTGCCGTCTCTCGGTCCGCGGCTCGACGGCGGCAGACTGGAGAGAGGCAGGAGACACAAGGCCGTCGTTACGTGTAGCGGCCAGCCTTGCACGAAGGATCTTACTGGGAAATTCCTCACAGGCAGGACATCCCGATCCCTCGAGTGCCGCCTCCGCGTGGGCCCGGCCCAGGCACAGCACACAGTTTTCGTGTGCGTCCGGGAATTCGATGGGTCCACCACACATGCGGCAAAGAGACATCTTGATATAGGTAATCCACCGGAACGCGAGAGGGGAAAAACTCCTTGCTATATTCCGCTCTAAATGCGTACATCAACGGTGAAACAGACTCGAGTGAAGAAAAAAGATTCTGAGGTTTTTGGCGCCCGCCGTCACCTATATTGAGGAGTGTCAGCCTATCAGGTGATGGCGGGGTCGCCATTGGCTATTTGCAAGCAAAAGAGTTATTCAAATCAGACTTCATAATTCGAGGAAAATGGATTTCCCCATACGTAATGTCGAGAGACCGACTCGATAAGGGAACTGTTGTTATTGTGGTTTATCGAACATTATGCAGTGAATACTATCTGATTGTATGTGGGTGTGAATTAGGATGTGGTTTATATGACGGTCATTACATTGCATACGATCATTCATTAGATTCGATAACTTTTGTCTGATGAGTGAATCAATAATGTTCTTTTCATTTAGTAATTCAAAGCATTTTCCTTTGAGGATGTCAAAATACAGTTTAATAAGTTAAACCGATCAAATAAATGAAAACGTGAGCTCTGACTCAGTGTTAAAACATAACTGAGATCATCTCTTGCACCTTCACATCAAGTGACACAATTTTCACATTATGTCATATAACTCTTTTTTTAGTCTTAAAAAACCTGTTGCATTGTTGTGCAGTAATACTGTTTTAGCTGCTGTTATTCAAAACCCACCTGATGGCGCCACTCAATATCGAGAATGACAGTCAATCGGTAGGCTAATAACAATAACTATCTATTTATCATTACAGCTTCAGGTCTGTCTTCTGGTCCTAGCAGGAATGTGTTGCTGTTCTTCTTGGGTGATTTTTATTAAAACCGCAGCAACTCTCTGTAAAAATATGTTGGCTATTTTTATTCTAATAAACTAAAGTAATCTGTGTTTAATTGAGTTTATTTTTATCATTATTATTATTATAAACAGGCACACGGAGGCAGGGTTAGGTTAGTGTAGTGATCAGTTAGGTGTCTTATTATTACTTCATTATATTGATGGGAGAAACGAAGCTTTTCGAAACTTTGAATCAATTGAACCATTGCTTCGAAAAATGATTCACTGTTTCGAATCGCTCGAATCTCCACACGCTGGCGACCCCTGCTGGTCACAATTGTGTAAATACAACACAAATTCAGACCAAACATGCATAAAACACCTTTTACAAACCCATTGTAAACGTTTTATTGAAGGTGTAAAGGCAATTAGCAAATCATATAGTAGCATAAAATAAAAAGTGTATTTTTAATATGTGTTATTTTACCAAATTGTAGGACTTGTTTTGTTTGTTTTATGGAGAGATTGGTAAATCAGACCAATAAGAGACTTTTAACTACAGCTCTTCTTTTTATTATACAAATGTGTAATTAAATGTCTAGAAATGTCTAGAAAAAAAAAGAAAAAGAAAAAAAGAAATGTATCAAATCGATCCGTGATCAGGTAAAAATCATGTGGACAATCCCCTAGCGGCAAACCATTGAAACTTCCGAACAGTTATTATGACGTAACGCAAGCAGTTGAATTAAATCATGTGACTTTGACAGAAAAAAAAAAAAAAAAAAAAAAAAGATTGGCAGTCTGATTGTTCGAAACAAATGATTCACAAAGGTTTTGAAGCTTCATGACGCGTGTTTCGAAAGCGCCCATTAATTTTTTCAGATCTTCCTCTGTGAGAACAGAAACATGTATTTATAGCTCACTGTCTCGGGTAAAAGTAGCACTATTATTAGAGAGATGTGATGTTATGAATTGGACACTAGAGAGCGACGTGTGCATTATTAAACTATGCATTCAATGTTCAATTATCCATTTAAACAGGAGTAGACCAAGTGATCCAGAACAGTGAATAGTGAGATAAAAATGTAATAAAGTTTCCATGTGTGTTAAGCTAAAAATAGAACATTTAGTCAAGTTTCTGAGTGAATGCTGTGCTATTTGTGCACCACTAAATTAAACTACAGCAACGCAATTTCAGACATAACAATAGTGCTTATGAGAGTGCATGTGCAAAACAAAAAGTGAAAGCAAAACAGAGTCAGAAGAAACCCATTCTGGCAGAGATGTTGTATTTGATCAACGTTTTGGGTGATATTTCCATACACGGCCTCCTTTGATTTCTGCAAGGAAAAATATACAGTCAATCCAGGGCAACAGTTTAAATATGTTTATGTATGTTTCACAAGACCTTATTAACGTTTCTGTAAAATCATTTCTTTGACTGGGCATAGTTTTTAAGATTTGAACATTGTAATTGATTGTAGCCTATAGTGTCACCTAACATTTGGGTATCACCCATCATTTGCATAAGTTTGATCTCTTGTTGCATTGCCAACGGTGGTTAGCCTACTGGTTACAGTCTCCCCGACCACGACAAACACGGAAGATACCGTTACCAGCGGTGGAGATAAACTTTCTTCCGGGAAACACAAAAGGTGTTATTCTAGATACTCCGTCTTGCGCGTGCAATGATGACGCAGTGAATAGTGACGATTCTCGCTGATCAATCAGCAGTCTGCTCTGTGTTTCACGTTACGTTTTAGTATCGCCTCAGCTCGCTTATGGCGCTTTTCCACTGCATGGTACGGTACGGTACGGCTCGCTTTAAATGGTACCACCTCTGTTGAGGTTCCAAGCATAGACAGTATATAAACTGGACACAGCGACCCCATAGGTTTCAACGGAGAGCAGTGAAGTCAATTAGAAGCACTTACTTCCTGATCGCAAGGCGAACTGCGCAGGCTCAAACTGAGCTTGACGACGTAGATGTGACGTGAGCAACCTGTAGGTCTTCTAGTAGTTGTGCCGAGAGAAATCTGAATCATTCCCTTCCGAATCTCGCAGAGACGGAGAGCGTGGGTATTTGCTGTCCATGAGCTAGCAGCAGGATCAACTTTTTCACTCTCTATGGGCTTCTCCCTTGACTTTATGCCTCCACGTCCTCCCGATTGCTTGCGAGCTTCTCTGCCTGTCCATACGGTAATTTTTCGACTTGTGCGACAGAGTCGCGCGGGTATGACGCAATTGTTAGCCTATTTTTTACAAAAACTGCTTCTACGGGGCCATAACGTAAGATACAAAGTAATGGAGCCTTTTATACATTTCGTGTTTCTTTAGAAATAAACAATGGACAAACGGTGTTTTTAAACGCCTCAGACGTAAAGTTATTCGCTGTCAAAGTGACGCCAAAATGAATGGGAGTCAATGGAATGCTAATAGTAGGTGGGGGTCCGCTAGCCAATGGCGGCGCCCAGGTCGGCTTCAATATCTTTCGGAACACTGCCCCCCTGGTTCCAAGCGTACCGTACCGATACTAAATGTGACGTGAAAACACTGCAGATCACTGATTGGTCAGACAGAATCGTCACTTCAGCGTCATTGTATTTGCGACACGAGACACTAAACCCGCTAGATTTAAATAGCCAGACAACAGCCAACACGGTAGCACCTGTTTTTAGAGTATTTACTTGACAAAAAAAGTAAAAAACAAACAAACAAGAAATGGCTGAATCGTGGTCAGTGGACGAGGTGCAGACGTTCCTCTCGTTGGTTGCCGAGGAGAGGAAGTAGCACAGCTCTTAGCCGCACACGGCTACCACCGGACCTACAATAACGATCAGTCCCACCCACTTTGAAGCGGTACTAACTGCAGTGGAAAAGCAACCGAGCTAAAGCGAACCGAACCGTGCCGTACCGAGTCAAGTCGTACCATGCAGTGGAAAAGCAAAGCGAGCCGAACCGTTCCGCGCTGAATCGAACCGTACCGAGCCGAACCGAGCCGTACCATGCAGTGGAAAAGCGCCATTAGAACCTTGCTGAAGGTGATACGAAAAAAAGTACCTGGAAGCAGGTACCGGTACAACTTTTACACAGTGGAAACCAAACAAAGGCGAGTCGAGTCGAGTCGAGGTGAGGCGAGCTGGTACTGTGTAGTGGAAAAGCGCCATTATTTTTGCTGTTATGCACGTGCTGAATTAAAGTGACAGTGTATGGTTTGTGTTCAAACTGAACACGGATTGACATGAAAATTTAGTAATCTCACCATAAATACGTACAATTATATTATACTACTATTTTTCACAGTCATCTTTTCACTTTAAGCCCGGTGTAAAGCAAGGAAAACTACACATTAGGCTACCTCAACAAGGCGAGATAATGGACTGCACTCTTCGTGGAGGTGGAAAAACAAGTTCTTTATGATGTGCAGAATTTCTTGTATAAAGATTTAAATGCAGAAGAAAATGTTTTTGTCAATTGTAAGTTTTAATTTAAAATGTTGGTGATTTTATCTTTAGAAAAGTATGTTTAAACATTTTGCCACTTGCGTGAGCAACTTAACGTGAATACGTCTATGAAAGTGTATAACTGTACTGTGTAACTGACTCATTTTTTTGCTGGCATACTGCCATGGCAGTTTTTTATTACCTTCAGTTTCCTCCTGAAGGTAATAATTAACAAGGTTGACCATCCACATCTGTTCACTGACCGTCTGGTGCATATTGAACACATAAATTCTAACAGATTTTAACTGATTAACAGATTAACGGACTGCAACAACTTCTGCAACACAGAATTATCTTACCTTTTTTCGTCTTGTTGGTTTACACAATGCAGAATCATTCATGTCTTTCTCCTTGGTCAGAACTGCATTAACAATAACATAATGCATACATGTTAAAACAACAACGTTTTCAAGCTAGTATTGAAATTGGTGCCTTATAAAATATACATATTTTAACATATGCATTAATTGTTTGATCTCCTGACCTAATCTTTTACGTTTCCTGCAGATATAGCAGATCACGACTGCAACTACAATCATCAGAGATCCAGCAGCAGCAACAGCAGAGATCCACACTACCAGAGACAGTGAGACTGGAGGAGGAGGAGAAGAAGAAGGAGACTGTGTTGTAATGTCTAAAGAGAGTGAATGCATCAGTGTGATCATCTACAACAGAAGACAGAGATCAGGCCAGTAAACACACGCATATATCATCAGTGCTGTGGTACCTGCACATGTGTGGCAGAGTGTGTGGATGTCCAGATGTGTGGTCTGGTTGCTGATGGGATTGTTCAGCACACAGCTGTAGGTGTTTTTATCCTGATATTCCACCTCCAGAGGTAGAGAGAGACTGATGCTGAGATCACACACACTGATGCTGGACAATACACTGATTCCTGCGTACCAGGAGAGAGTCGCATCACACACATTCAACACTGATGAACACACCAGTGAACAATTTGATGATGAACATTGTGAAGAGTTACTGCTGATGACAGGAACAGGCAGACGAGCTGGAAAACATGAGAGAATAAAGAGAAGTATTGATAAATCTACACAACAATCTTATGTCCAGCTCAATAGGGCAGTGGTATTTAAATGGTGGACCGCCATGGTTCCATCTGGACTGTGGGACATAATTGCGCCGTTTTATCATTTCTACAGTTTAAAGCGAGCAGCGCATCAATAAACCAACTGAGCGATTCCCTTCCAAAAGCTTCTGTCTATGATGTGCTGATTGTAGCGCGATGGGAACACTTGAATGAAATCGGCCTTAAGCTTGAACCTCTGACGGTGACGCCATTGGAATGCGTTGCTGGTCAGAAATAGATGTGCAACAGTTACGCCTTTCAGGTTTATTTGTCTTCAGAGACTGTTCTGCGTGTGATTCATTAATTCTGTCACTCTCTTGTCAGGAATTAGTTTCCTGCTTGCAGTGTGCAGAAATGTATTTGCATCTACAGCGAAAAGAGAAAAGGTACACTCTATACACTCAAGATAAACGATGTGTGCATGCCTCCGTGTTCACGGCCCATGCCTGAATACACACACTAGTTTTGCTTTGTGTGTTTGGGAGAAAAGCAAGCTGTCCTTGCGTATGAGACCCCAAAAGGACAGAATGCTCAAGCATACCTGTTTCTTTTTGTATAGTCGTAATGTTGCCCATCACATTTCGACACATCAGAACCACGTCTCCTAACAGCAGATCTTTGTTTGTGTGTGAAGGAGGGATTTCTGCCGCTGGTTTGACTCCTTTACACATTTTATGAGCTCTTCACGAGTTCTCAGCTGGTCAGAATACCATCACATGCAAAATACACACACACAAAGAGTGCATTTATCCCAGCACGCAGCATAGGCTTGGATAATCGGAAAGTTCCGTCTCAAAATAGACAATACGTCATAAAAGCAGACCAATCAGTTTGTGAACGAATCCCTTTGCCTTTAGGTTTGGTATCTTTTGGTTCGGTGATTCTGTGGTTGTTGTTTTTTGCCTCATTATGCTTCTGCGTCAACTCCCACTCCTACGGCGTCGTGGCCGTTTTATGGTTCTGCGTCGGGTTGCGTTGCATCGCGGTGCATTTCACCGCCATAACGCTAGGGGGGTGTGTGGTTCGCGAATCTCTTTGCTAGTTTGTTTTGGTTCCGCTTTTTCATTTCCGACAATGGCGAGCGAAAGAGAGAGAGTGTTGATGCAGCTGGAGCTAATCGACGTTGAACAACAATGATTTTATTGCAAATGTTTAATCGCAGAAGAAAAAGAAGACATCGTTGAAACAAACAGTGGTCAATTTAAAAATGGCGGTATAGCGGGAGGGGGAACCCGGAAAAGCTACACTCCGGAAATGATGTATAATCTGACCAATCACAGCCCTTGCGGTCTGCGTCGCCTCGACACGTAGTTACAGTTTTTCATATTTGACTATTGTGGGTGCGAAGGCACACGGTTATACGATGATGCTTCAGGTAGAAGAGTCTGCAGCATCATTAAATAAACCAACTCTCCCCACTTAAGCCGTGCAGACACGGTTAACACAGTCGTCATCTGATTATGGGAGATGACGAGACACAAGGAAGCGTTCGTCCAGTTCCTTTCTCGCCCCACTCAAGGGGAGGGGCTGTCGACCACCCGCCCCAAACCCTGTCCCGCTCAGAGACATGAGGGGCAGAATCAGAGTGTGGCAAGTTGTGCTCCCCCTCGCTAAGATTGGGGACCGGCTCGTCGCTCTCGGCAGCCTCATAAGAAACCTGATGCACAATGTTTAACCCAAGAATTAATGGAAGGGCCTTAATAAAATTGTAATTTCAAGTCCTCCAAAAATCCCATTGACGTAACCTTGAGTTACTTAAAAAATGTAAAAAAAATGTATTTGAATGTTTTTATAATCAGTGCCACAAATGCTGTTGATTGAATTTAATTCATGCTGAATATTTCTTTAATAAAACAAGAATGTGAACGTTTGGACAAATGACGTCTCTACTCACCATAGACAGAAACATTGAATGTTTTTGATGATTTTTTCGCTCCAGTTATCTCTAGTTTATAATCTCCAGTATGTTCAGTTGTGGTGTGTGTGATGGTCAGAGATCCAGTTTTATCGTCCAGCTTCAGTCTGTCTCTGAATCTCCCATCAGGAACATCATATGTGGAGAAGATTTGCTTATTTTTATTCATTTTAGCTATTAGAGATTTTTCAGCTCCATATTTCCACAGTATATCATCGTCTTTATGTATTTCAGTGACACCAGAGTTTAGAGTAACAGAATCTCCCTCCATCACTGACACTGACTCACCAAACACATCTGGAGAACAAACAGATTTTACACAGATTGATACTTCTGAAATATGAACATGATATTAATGGAGTTTTAAACATCTGCTATCTAGATCACAATAATTGTATGAAGCTATGAAGTCAATTACAGTTACTCCTGCATATGTTAACACCTTGACATTCTTATATATGGGACATTTAGATCAGTCGATTTTTACTAATGACTAATGAATTAATATCGCTTTTGTTGTTCAGGGTTATTTTCCCCACACCACACCCCAACCCCACTGTTCGTATGATGCTCACGCATTCGTAGGATGCTCAATGTTTGATAGCATACAATATTTAAAATATATATAAAAAATATCTTTAATTATTTTATTATTAATTAAGGAGTTCGGACGGGCTGCCACTAGACATTAAAAGGCCGCTCGGCCGCCCCGCAACCCGATGGCGACTCCGAGAAAAGACATCGGCAGAGACTGGATGAGTCTGGCCAGGGACCGAAAAACCGGGCAAAGTTGTTGTGACCTGCGTCGAAAGACCGAAATACAGGCTGATTGAAGAATGAAGATATTAAATATATCTTTAATTATATATATATAGCGCATTTCTTTAGCCTGCCTTGTTGCGTGTGCCTTCACAGCTCTCCCTCTCATGCTCAGCACCTTTTATCATTCTTTATGGTTTTCTTCCACTCCACATTCATACTGGATCTCTTATTTAAACAGTTTTCTAAGGCTTTCCGATCACCTTGTGTCTGATCGCTTCTCAGGACGGCCACTGACTCTCACACGAGCAACTGGCTCAAAATTTAGCTTGAGTCTCTAGTCAAAGCACCATTGATACATTGATACACTATCAGGAAAAACCTGCAAATATCAGGGAATTTAAACATTGAGATTTCCAGGCCCCGTCCCAAGTCATGTAAGCTGGGCCTGGCCTGAGATTTGAAGTCTCCACTGGATGAATCTACATTATTTTCCATGACTTTTAACATCTGTGAAGAATGTTACTGATATTAAGCCCAAAAAAAGAGAGAGAAAACGATAACTTACCAGTCAGACGCCACCAGCACAAACAGAACAAAGCAAACATGTGAATCATTGTCTTCAACTGTTCAGTGAAAAGTATATGTCTGGCGTCTCACATCTACTGAGTCAAACTGAAACCCGCTGTGGTTGGTTTTCTTCTGAGATGAAGAGTGGGTTTAGTGCACGTGTGTTTATTTTCTAGGTGAAAGAGCTTCTTCCTGTCCTGCTTAATGAGTCTCACGGTTAATGCCTTCACAAAGACTCTCACTTAATGCCTTCACAAAACAGCTTTTTAGTCAAATTTTAAAAAATCAAATCAAGTTTTATTATCAACATTGGTTGACCATTGGTTGACCAAGTTAA
This sequence comes from Phoxinus dragarum, assembly GCA_033366665.1. Classification (NCBI taxonomy): domain Eukaryota; kingdom Metazoa; phylum Chordata; class Actinopteri; order Cypriniformes; family Leuciscidae; genus Phoxinus; species Phoxinus dragarum. The sequence goes on from JARPMJ010005241.1 coordinate 62,971, forward strand.
AATCAACCTTGTTTGGCCAAAGTGCTGAATCCATCAAAAATAGTCAAATCAGTGTCAGAGGTTATTAAAGACTCTTAATAATCACACATCTTTGCTAACATGCACTTATTGACAGCTAAACAGAACGCTAAATAATACACCAGACCTTTTTTTTGGCTGTGTGCTGTAAGCAGTGAATGACAGAGAGAGACAGTAGCTGTATTTACATTGCCCCTAATAATCTGCACTAGTAGCACAGTCAGGTAAAAAAAAATCTGCATGATTAATATTCAAAACGATAAGCTGCTTTGTTTAAGGTTTGTATATCTGTAGACCTAGTTGTAGTTTCCCTTTCTGAGTGATGAATAGACTATTGATGCCTGCTGACAGATATTTACATACATGCAGGCGCCGAACGCTCGTGCTGGTTGACATTCGCCTTTAAGGCCCTGATATACTTCAAACGAAATCGAAGAACTAACCGATGTGAGGTTGTTATGAACAAAATCAGGCCAAAACTATCTTCTTTTGGAGTTCGTTTTGGAATTTCGAAACAGCTGGCTAGAGCGAACTTTCTTTGAACCTTCATACTGCCATTGGTCCGTGGCGATTATGTAATAAGTAGGTGTGCTCAGAGGCTCCGCCCTCCTTCACGTTTTTCTGGTTAATTTCCTCTGTTAGGGGTTAGACGTCCGTGAGTGAAAACATACGCACAGCTGTTTATAGTAGAAAATGACGTTGTACTTCTGATGAAACGAGTCACAGACACTTTTTTATGTTTAATACGATAAAGCTCAGTCGGAAAAAGGTGGCTTGCTCACTTCAGGTTGGTGGAGAGTTCCTGCCTCAAGCGGAGGAGTTCAAGTATCTTGGGGTCTTGTTCACGAGTGAGGGAAGGATGGAACGGGAGATTGACAGACGGATCGGTGCAGCTTCTGCAGTAACGCGGTCGATGTACCGGTCTGTCGTGGTGAAGAAAGAGCTAAGCCGCAAGGCGAAGCTCTCGATTTACCGGTCAATCTACGTTCCTACTCTCACCTATGGTCATGAGCTTTGGGTCATGACCGAAAGGACAAGATCCCGGATACAGGCGGCCGAAATGAGCTTTCTCCGCAGGGTGGCTGGGCGATCCCTTAGAGATAGGGTGAGGAGCTCGGTCACTCGGGAGGAGCTCAGAGTAGAGCCGCTGCTCCTCCACATCGAGAGGGGTCAGCTGAGGTGGCTCGGGCATCTGTTCCGGATGCCTCCTGGACGCCTTCCCGGGAAGGTGTTCCGGGCACGTCCCACCGGGAGGAGACCCCGGGGAAGACCTAGGACACGCTGGAGAGACTATGTCTCTCAGCTGGCCTTGGAACGCCTCGGTGTCCCCCCGGAAGAGCTGGAGGAAGTGGCCAGGGAGAGGAAAGTCTGGGCATCTCTGCTTAGACTGCTGCCCCCTGCGACCCGGCCCCGGATAAGCGGAAGAAGATGGATGGATGGACGGTAAAGCTGCTTGATTTTAAGTGCTAAATATTAAAAAAACGTGACGTGACTTTACTGGAGTGCTGAATTGCAAAGCTTGTGCAAACATCTCCACGTTGCTATGCGTTTCTTATGCTTTATTAAAATGCTAGCTGTTTTTTTCAGTTTTGTTGTATGTTTGTTATGTTATCCATAGAAAAGTGTGCAGCACATATTTGCACATTCTAACCGTCACTCTCAGCAGTGTGGGCGGCGTCAGCTTTTCGATAACAGTATTTCGCTTCTCACGTATTTTGAACTTCGTGTCACCCCTAAACGAAGAACGGGCGCAGCTTTCTGCCCGAGACGCCGCCGACAAAAGGCAACGACACACTCAGCTTTGTGTATTGGTGTGTCTCGGCTTTAAACAAACCCGTTCCCTGAAGTACCTCTCTCTGTTTTAGATCCTGTCTTTCTGTTCTTCCTCTTTCCTGCTTCAGTTGGCATCTCAGATACCAGTGATCGAGCAGGGACAGTAGGTCAACAGGACTCATTTACAAGGTGTAGATGATTTCTGTGCAGATTACTAATTCTTAATGCATTTTTCTGGACTGACGGGACTATCAGTTTAGTTGACTTAACACACA
>JARPMJ010005242.1:0-55000 GCA_033366665.1 Phoxinus dragarum
CCAGAAGGAAGTAAGCCTGACCCCCCACTCACCTGTGATACCCACCTGTCCAGTATCTACCACTGTGAGTTGGCACCAGCGCCAGAAGGAAGTAAGCTTGACTCAATTACTCACCTGCGATACCCACCTGTTCAGTACCTACCACTGCGAGTTGGCACCAGCGCCAGAAGGAAGTGAGCCTGACCCCCCCACTTGCCTTGGATTCCTGGGAAGAGGAAGGAAGAGGAATTTTAGATTAGGATTTTCAAATTGTTTTTATATTTAATAAAGCCTGTCATTCTTTTTATCCCTGTCTCCTGCCTCCTCCTTTGACACGCTCCTCAGGGTGATCCTGGTCTAGGGGTGGGTGCAGTCTGGCTTGGCCCACCTCGACCTGTGACATATTTTGGCGTAGTCGGCAGGATTCACCTTGAGTTGAGCGATCAGAGGTTGAGATGGCGGAGGAGGAAGAGCCTGGGGCTCGGCAACCTGTCATGCCGATTTTCATGGGTTCCCCGTGGGCTCCGAAGTATGGAGGCCCGGGATCTGAAATGAGCTTGTCGATGTGGAAGATCCAGGTGGAGTACTTGGCAGGGCTCCAAGGTCTGAGTGCCCTGCAGAAGGTTCAGTTTGTTTTAAACTCCTTGGAAGGGGAAGCGGGAAGAGAAGTTCAGGCAGCACCGGAAGCAACTCGAGCGACTGTCCAGGCCATTTTTGACTTTCTCACGGGACAATATGGAGACACCACCCCGGTAGCTGTTCTGAGGACGCAGTTCTTCAATTCTCGGCAAGGCCTCGCCAATCTGTTCGAGCATTTACCTTGCAACTACGAGAGCAGTTTTCTAGACTTTCGGGGAGACAGGATCATGGCCTGGAGGAAGGAGAGGTTCTACTACGAGATCAATTCTTATTGGGGCTACGGGAAGGCCCTGTGCGTCAGAGTCTGCGGGTGCAATTTCGACGAACTCCGAATCTGACCTTTGAAGAGCTTCGACGAGAAGCACTGGCCCTTGAGCATGATCTCACGGAGAGTGTGGATCCTCCCAGCTGTTTAGCCACGAATGTTGTTGGCACCCCTTCGGCTACTACGTCACCCGATTGGAAGGAGGCCCTCCGGGAAGAGCTGAAGAGAGATGTGCGGGAACAAATGTCTGACCTGTCGAAATCTTTTATGGAGGAGCTTCGTCGAGAACGCCTCCAGTTGTCCTCTTTACCCCGGGAGCGGGCTTACTCCGATGGGAATCGTCCCCCCGACCGCCGCCCATCCCGACCTTCGGGCTCTCGATTCCAGTGGGATGAGCATGGGCGTCCCATCTGCAACGGCTGTGGAGAGCCGGGACATTACTTCCGTCAGTGTCCTGCTCGACGTGCATCGCAAGGGGGTTTTTAGAGTTTCCGGCCACTGTGGGTCAAGTGGTCGGGACCCCCTTGTCAGACCCCTCCCTGCTTACATCTTCTAGGAGCCGCCTGGTGGGCTGTTGCCCGGTGGTGGTGGTTCAGGTCAATGAACAGGAAGTGCAGTGCCTTTTGGATACAGGCTCCCAAGTGACCCTATTTTCCGAAAGCTTGGCCCATGAGTTGTTTGGCGCCGAAGGTCGACCGCCTGCGGAAGCCCCCTGGTTGACGCTACGTGGGGCGAATGGTCTCGACATCCCGTATGTGGGATATCTGGTGACCGATCTCAAGATTCATGGAGTCGTAGTGCCTCAGAAAGGAGTGGTGGTCGTACGAGATACATGCCTGGGGTCTCATCGTGCCCTGCTTGGGATGAATGTCATTTCGGACTGTTGGGAAGAGCTATTCCGGGGTAGACCGGCTCGAGCAGCTGCAACCTCGGCCGGACAGGAGTGGGATCGCATCAGGGCCGATTGCCGCCGGGTATGTCTGGCTGAACAACAGGGGGGCCGGGAAAGCACGGGAAGAGTAGTCTGCCGTTACGCCTTGTCCATCCCAGCTCAGAGCGAGGCGGTGGTCTGGGTCAGGTTGCCTCCTCGACTTTATAGCCCGGAAGATTGGGTCATGGTGGAACCCCATGAGGATGGTCCCAAGGTGGAAGTCGCACGGGGATTGGCGACTGCTCAGGGAGGCCGGGTATTAGTGCGAGTCAGGAACACGAACCCCTTCCCTGTTCCCTTGTACCGTCATCAGCGTTTGGCCCGAGTGACCTCAGTGAGGCCCCAACAGATTCGTGAACAGGGGGAAGTTAACTTCAATCAAGTGAGCCCAACAGTGGTCGAGGTGGCCCTGGCACGAGCGAGCCCGGGGGTAGGAGAGGCAGGAAGAGGATTGCCTGCCCACCTGACGGGGAGTCATTACGGGGTGAAGGACTGGGGGAAGAGCAATTGGGACAACTCCAAGAGTTCCTGAGGGAATGGCAGCACTTGTTTTCCACTCACGATGAGGACTACGGCCGCACGGATGTAGTACGACATCAAATCCCAACTGGGGACGCTGCACCCAGCCGAGAGCGCTATCGACCCGTGCCCCCGACCCTGTACTCGGAGGTCCGCACCCTTTTGCGAGGGATGCTTGACAAGGGAATTATTCGAGAGAGCAGTAGCCCTTGGGCCGCCCCGATAGTACTGGTTCGAAAGAAAACGGGTTCCTGGAGGTTTTGTGTGGATTACCGAAGGCTGAACCAAGTAACCAAAAGAGATGCTTTCCCGTTGCCTCGAGTTGAAGACTCCCTCACGAGCCTCACACAAGCCACCTGGTATTCCACTCTTGACTTGGCCAGCGGCTACTGGCAGGTGCAGATGGATGAGCATGACCGGGAGAAGACAGCATTCACTACCCCCTTCGGCCTATATGAATGGGACCGGATGCCGTTCGGCCTCTGCAACGCTCCAGCCACGTTCCAACGGCTGATGCAGCGTTGTTTAGGCAACCAACTGATGGACACCACCCTCGTCTATCTAGACGACGTCATCGTCTACTCTCCAGATTTCAAGTCCCATCTCGAGCACCTAGAGCAAGTCTTCCGCTCCCTGGAGCGCTATGGGTTGAAGCTCCAGCCAGACAAGTGCCAGCTCTTCTGCAAAGAGGTTAAATTCTTGGGGCATGTGGTGAGTGCGGCGGGGATTTCAGTTGATCCAGAGAAGGTGGTGGCAGTGCAGGAATGGGCTGCGCCCAAGACGGTGCGTCAGGTTCGTTCGTTCCTGGGCTTCGTGGGGTACTATAGGCGATTTATTAAAGACTTCTCTAAAATCGCCAAACCGATCAACCAGTTGCTGGGAGGTACGGGACGAGTCCGGGGCCGAGGGTCCCCTTCAATCCAATGGGATCCGGCCTGTGAAGCCGCCTTCCAGAGGCTCAAGCAGGAACTACTACAGGCCCCGATCCTGGCCTACGCCGACTTCACACAACCCTTCATCCTGTACACCGACGCTAGCCACCTGGGCTTGGGGGCCGTTTTGGCACAGAAGCAGCAGGGAGAGGAAAAGGTAATTGCCTATGCAAGCCGAAGTCTACATCCAACGGAGAAGAACGACGCCAACTACAGTTCTTTTAAGCTTGAGTTGCTGGCTGTGAAGTGGGCGTTGTGTGAAAAATTCAAGGACTATTTGTGGGGAGCCAAGGTACGGGTCATCACGGACAATAACCCGTTGGTACATTTGCAGACTGCTAAACTGGGGGCGGTGGAACAGCGCTGGGCAGCACAAATGGCCAATTTTGACTACCAGCTCCAGTACCGGCCAGGAAGAGAACACACTAATGCCGATGTACTCTCCAGGCTACCCGGTGAAGGATCGGCAGGCCAGGTACCGGCACCAGAAGCGGGGTCCGACGAGGGACTGATGGTGGGAGTGGTAGAGGCACCGGGGCAAACGCCGGAGGAACCCCCCCCTTGTTGGGGGTGGGACCCACAACGATGGAGGCTGTGGCAGGGCGAGGATGCAGATGTAGCGTTGGTCCGAACGTGGCTAGAACAGAAGGCTTGGCCTGAGGGTGCGGGACGCCGAGCTCAGACTCGGATTGTGCGGGGCCTGCTGGGACAGAGGGGGAGACTCCATTTGAAGGAAGGCGTGCTCTGTAGGGCCCTCCAGGACCCAGGTCGGGGCGATGGGGTCTGCCAAATCGTGGGTCCCTGAAGGGCGTTGTCAGGCTTTACTGGAGGCATATCACGCCAGGATGGGACATCAGGGACAGGAGAGGACATTGGCACTGGTGAGGCGACATTTCTACTGGCCCGGAATGGAGGGTAGCACAAGGACTTACCTTCGGAGGTGCCCACGCTGCATGTTGTTTAAAACCAAGAAGGAGGCACGGGCACCGCTGGTTCCGATTCAGGCCAAGGCACCGCTGCATATGGTGGCCATGGATTATCTGACTTTGGGACGGCCAGCGGATCAGATCCAGAATATCCTTGTGGTAACCGATCTGTTTACCAAGTATGCTTGGGCCATCCCAACTGTGGACCAAACCGCCATCACGACTGCCAACGCCCTCTGGAGGTATGTGATCCAACCATTTGGATGCCCAGAAATTTTCCACTCGGACCAAGGGACCAACTTTGAGTCCAGGGTGATCCATGAGCTGTGCCAACTGTACGGATGCAAGAAGACCCATACGACTCCCTACCACCCCCAAGGGAACGGGGGGTGTGAAAGATTTAATCAGACCTTGCTGAGTTTATTAGGAACCTTAGAGGAGGAACAGCAAGGCCATTGGGTCGACAGACTCCCGGCGATGATACAGGCCTACAATAATAGTGTGCACAGTATCACTGGTTACGCCCCCACTTACCTGATGTTCGGCAGACATGTGAGACTTCCGATGGATATGCTTCTGGGGACCACTGCAGGGGAAGAGGGGAGTAGTTTGACAGATTGGGTGACGGGACACCATCGACGCCTCCAGTCGGCGTACGAACGAGTCTCTGGCCAGATTAACCGAGCAGCGTTAAAGAACAAGAGGTTGTATGACCGGACGGCTCGAGAGGCACCGCTACTGCCAGGGGAGAGGGTGCTGGTATGGGACAATCGCCGACAAGGGAAGGGAAAATTGAGCAACCGATGGGAGGCCCAGCCATATGTCGTTCAGCGACAACCCCATCCGGACCAACCGGTATATGCCCTACGGCCCGAAGGGAAGACGGGCCCCGAACGGGTGTTACATCGTAACCTGATCCGCCCTTGCCCGAATTACCCAAAGCCAGTGGTAGAGGACCCACCGGCCGAGACACCTTGGATGCCCCCGCTGGTAGGATGGGCAGTGATCCCGAGGGGCCTAGGCCTAGGACCACGACCTGAAGCACCCATCTCTCCACCCCGGCGTTCGCAACGAGAGAATCGGGGTCAGCCTCCAGCCAGGTATGGAGACTGGGTGTCTGGAGACCGTTCTCGGGACTAGAACGGTTTGGCAGGGGGGTATGTCACGGGGGTGACAAATAATCCCCGGAACTAATCCCATCAGAGAAGTGTTCCCGCCGGGACACTTTTAGTGTAACACTGTCCCCGGGCTTGTGTGTGTGTCTGTCGTCATGACAACTAAACGGCAGATTGACAACAGGTGCGGGGACTTCACTTTGATTACCTGATTGAGGTGGCACCAGTGTTTGGAGAGGATAAAACACAAGAGAAAGAGAAGGCTGGGTGTTCTCCCTCCGCGTTGTGTGGTTGTTTCTTTGTCTTCCCCGGCGATCTGGTGTGGTTCTCTCCTGTTGGGAAATGTTTGTGGAGTGTTGCAGCTGAAGGACCATCGTGAAAGAAGCGGAGTGTTGCTTGTGGGATCTGAGGGCAGTTTTGAAGAGTGGAATTCGTCGTCTGGACTGGGAAAGAGTGAGATGAGTGATTGACAAATTGAATCTCATAAACGCATGTTTTCTACACTAAATTGGATACTGGTTTGAAGTGCTTGGATCACGTTGTATACATCGCACTGAGTGAAATAGACTGATTCCTTGTCGATCTCTAGCCTCCCCCTCGTCCATTGAAACCAGCGAAGTGAAGCCGCTTGTAGTGGTGAGGAAATTATTCACCGCATCTGTCCCAACTCTGACTATCATCGGCTCTTCAGATCGAGACCTCTGGGTGAGTGTTGGCCTTACTTTGCACTTGAAGAGTGGATTTGTAGTGCTGAAATTGACGTTTCCCATCACGTTGCATGTTTGGAATTGGACTGTCGTGTGTGTGTGTGGAAGATTTACCTTTTATCGCCGTGCACTCCCCATGTGTTATGCTGGTCTACCGTCCATCATAAGAGTCTAGCAAGATCGATTGCAGTCACCTGTTGGATGTCAGAAGGAAAGGCCCCCGTGTGCACACTACACGTGAGAACTGGTTACCTCTGCTTGAAGTTTGTATGCTGTCTGTCCCAGTGAAAGCCCGGCTCAGCTTGTGACTCTGTCCCCTGCAACACACGTGAGAACTGTTTACCTCTGCTTGAAGTTTGTGTGCTGTCTGCTCCAGTGAAAGCCCTGCTCAGCTTATGACTCTGTCTCCTACCACCAACGTGAGAGCTGTTCACCTCTATTTGAAGCGTTGACTCCGTCTGTTCCAGTGAACGTCCGCTCAGCTTGTGACTTTGTCCCCTGCAACACACGTGAGAACTGTTTACCTCTGCTTGAAGTTTGAATGCTGTCTGTCCCAGTGAAAGCCCTGTTCAGCTATTGACTCTGTCTCTTGCCACCCATTGTGAGAGCTATTCACCTCTATTTGAAGTGTTGATTCTGTCTGTGCCAGCCAAAGCCCCGCTCCGCTTGCGACTTGAGTCTGCTGTAGCCCTGAAACCCACCTGTAGGGTGCGAAGTGCCCACCCTTTACAACTCCTGTGAGCCCTGATCCACCTACTCCCCTGCGATACTCACCTGTGATACTCACCTGTTCAGTGAGTTGGCACCAGAGCCAGAATGAAGTAAGCCTGACTCATTTACTTACCTGCGATACCCACCTGTTTAGTACCTACCACTGGGAGTTGGCACCAGTGCCAGAAGGAAGTAAGCCTGACCCCCCACTCACCTGTGATACCCACCTGTCCAGTATCTACCACTGTGAGTTGGCACCAGCGCCAGAAGGAAGTAAGCTTGACTCAATTACTCACCTGCGATACCCACCTGTTCAGTACCTACCACTGCGAGTTGGCACCAGCGCCAGAAGGAAGTGAGCCTGACCCCCCCACTTGCCTTGGATTCCTGGGAAGAGGAAGGAAGAGGAATTTTAGATTAGGATTTTCAAATTGTTTTTATATTTAATAAAGCCTGTCATTCTTTTTATCCCTGTCTCCTGCCTCCTCCTTTGACACGCTCCTCAGGGTGATCCTGGTCTAGGGGTGGGTGCAGTCTGGCTTGGCCCACCTCGACCTGTGACACATTCATCCATCCACGCATCTATCAATCATCCATCCATTCATTCATTCATTCATTCAATCTATCTATATTAATAATCTCTCTATCCATCTACTGTATCTTTCCATCCATGTTTAATTCCCAGTGAATGCATGAACTGATCAAATGTTTGCCTGCAATGTAAGTTACTTTAGATAAAAATTTCTGCCAAATGCATAAAAATAAATATATTCTGCACATCTTACCATGGTCTGATTAATCTGATAATAATTGATGACTTTCAATGCAAGACATTTTTAGATATTCAGACGTTTAATTTAATTAGAATGTAAACGCGGGGAAATGACACGCGCGTTGTTGCTCGACAGCTCATGCTCTGGCTGATGTAAGCGAGTGGATATTTCAGGAAACGGGGTCTACAGTAATCGGATCAGCTCCTGGATTTAAGTTATTTGAAGTGCACTGATGCACTGCATTGTGGGAATGCACACATGCGCATCAACATTTTGCATGTGACCTCTTGATATTTTCCATATACAGTGATCCCAAAAACTCTCCTAAATGTAGGAACGTTCATCTAATGTTTCAATCAGCTTTGGTGATTTTTATTTGATTTATGAAGCCAGTTCTCCTCTAAAAGATAACTAATATATCAACATCATCCACAAACACAAAACTGACAGTCTTCATCCATTAATTTGGCATTTAAACCCAACAAACTTCTGACTGTCAAATGTTTTTGTTTGGAAAGTGTGTTTTTGAATCTTTCTTTGCAATAAATGACACTTGTTGTGATATTTATTAAATTATATAATGACATTCAGAAGTGTATAAGTGTAACTGAAGTGTATAAATCATTTTGGGGTCACTGTAGATGAGATTGCAAAACAAATATATATGTACAGTATATATACTTGTTCAGTTGTTGACCGGTTCAGCTTTCTTGTGTTTTGTTTCCGGTCCGGACGAGGAATGTTATTCGAGTGTTTAAACCCTGAGCATTTCACCGTCAGCGTCAGCTAACCTGGTTCTGTGTGTCCCGTAAGAGTCTCCGAGCCGGTCATGACATTCATGAGGACACGTCTTACACACCGTGTGCAGATTATCAGCGCGTAGGGTGTGTGTGTGTGTGTGTGTGTGTGTGTGTGTTTATGGACGCAGGATTAGTGTAATTCAGTGGGTCTGTGGGTTAGTATGTCAGTGTATCAGTAAGTCAGCAGGTTTCACCGGAAACATAAACGTCTTTGAATTAAATACACAAAGCGGATGCTTACTGCAATTGTTCACAATAACTCAATAACAAACACACACACACGCACGCACGCGGGCGCACACACACACACACACACACCCTAACCCTAACCCTATCCCTACCCATCAAACACACACATGCACACACACACACACACACACACACACACACACACACACACACACACACACACACACACACACACACACACACACTAACCCTAACCCTATCCCTATCCCTATCCCTACCCATCAAACACACGCATACACGCACACACACACACACACACACACACTAACCCTAACCCTATCCCTATCCCTATCCCTATCCCTACCCATCAAACACACGCATACACGCACACACACACACACACACACACACACACTAACCCTAACCCTATCCCTATCCCTATCCCTACCCATCAAACACACGCATACACGCACACACACACACACACACACACTAACCCTAACCCTAACCCTACCCATCAAACACACACACGCACACACACACACTAACCCTAACCCTACCCATCAAACACACACACACACGCACACACACACACTAACCCTAACCCTACCCATCAAACACACACACACACACACACACACTAACCCTAACCCTAACCCTACCCATCAAACAAACACACACACACACACACACACACACACACACACACTAACCCTAACCCTAACCCTACCCATCAAACACACACACACACACACACACACACACACTAACCCTAACCCTACCCATCAAACACACACACGCACACACAGACACACACTCATGCAAGTCTCAGTTGCACACGAGCACGCGCTGAAGTCAGGGACAACACACACACACACACACGGACCCACGCACGCGCTCACACACACACAGACACACACACACTCACACACTCTCAGTTGCACACGAGCACGCGCTGAAGTCAGGGACAACACACACACACACACACGGACCCACGCACGCGCTCACACACACACAGACACACACACACTCACACACTCTCAGTTGCACACGAGCACGCGCTGAAGTCAGGGACAACACACACACACGGACCCACGCACGCGCTCACACACACACAGACACACACACACTCACACACTCTCAGTTGCACACGAGCACGCGCTGAAGTCAGGGACAACATGCAACTCTTCTGTACACAAGCTGACAGGAACTGCCAGAGAGTTTATCGTTCTCTTCAACTGGTGTGTCTCACGTACAGTCAGGTCCAAAAGTCTGAGATCATGGCAGTTCCTGAAACGCTTCTCTATTGCATTATACATTATATTGTCTCTGGATTTTATGCAGGTCTCTTTTGCTTTACAGGCTTTTTTCACACTTGTTCAAACCGTTGCCTCTTTCTTTCAAAACTTTACACACAAATCCATGAATTGCACACACAAAATACAAAATGCCTCACATCTCGTGCAAAATAAAGCACTGCATTCAAAATATCACAAAGCATCTCAAATGCAAACATTTGTCTTACGTTGCAAACACCTTTGCCTTAATATTATATTTTTGGATATATCATATACACACGGTTATTCAAAACCTAAAGCTCTTAATTATTTTGTAAGCATTTGCTGGTGTTCAGTAAAGCAATGTTTGCACATGAGGAGTGTGTGCGTGTGTGTGTGTGTGTGTGTGTGTGTGTGTGTGTGTTTGTGTGTGAGAGGCTCTGATGAATTACTGTGGCATTTTGATAGTTTGTGTTTGAAAAGAAAATCAAGAAACTTCCTGTTAGATTTTTGTGTGTTTTATAGAGAATTGTATGTTGTGGTTTGCAAAAAAGGGTTTTATGAAAATGAAAACTGAACGAGTGTATGGTTTTGCAGATCTGGTGTGTGTTTCTGGTGTTTGGGTGTGTAAGCAGTTGAAAAAGTAATAGCAGCATCAATGGAACAAAACCTGATGATCACGATTTAAACTTCGCTAGAAGAACATCTGACCGCACAGAATCATTTTACATCATACATTTAAATATATTTTTAATCCTCAAACTTTGTTAATTTCTCTCAGACTTTCTCTCGTACCTCGACAGCCAACGACCACTGAGTTTATATTTATATGTCATGTTTGCAGTGAATGCAAACAAATATTTTTTATGAGAACCCTTTCTGTGCCTTTCTATAGTAGACCTGAAGTCGTGCCAGAAATATTTCACTGTTGTTTACTCGTCAAATATAGCCATCTATAAAGACCACTTCATTTATTTGCCCGTGCAAACACGCTCTTTGCCTTTTAGACAGTATTGATTGACTTCTTAGAAATACTGCTTTTTTCCCAAGAGTGGTGATCAATCACCCGTGGAGCGATAAGAGACTGTATGACCGTGAAATATTGAAATATCGTTCTGGATTTGCTTTTGGATATCGTTTCTGGAAGCGATACAGAAGAACATGTCAAACATAAGGAACACACACACACACACTCGCACACACACACACACACACACACACTCGCACACACACACACACACACACACTCGCACACACACACACACACACACACACTCGCACACACACACACACACACACACACACACACACACACACACACACACACACACACACACACACACACACACACACACACACACACAGTTTGTTTAGTCTAATGATGTTCGATGTGATCTTTGTCCTTAATTCAAATCTTTTTCATTAAATCAGGCATGAAGTATAGATAAAATATTTATTTTCAAAATCACACACACACATTCAGCAAATTACAACGTACAACACAGTACAGATTTCCAAGCTCTCTCCCACTTGTAAGAAAATATTCCTTTATTAAAAAATTATATAAATTAATCTCATAGAGTTACAGCTCCTTCAAACGAGCTTTAATGAATAGCTTTAATATTGTGCAACAAGTTACAGTAATATTTTTGTCGGAGCAAAAATAAACAAAGCACATGAAGATCGGATTTCATTCGTACTAACTATGCAAAAATAACGTATAAAGTGCAGTTGCAGAACGTTATGAGCTCAAACCCGTCCGATGCAGTGAATCCACACACTGATATATCACACACTGATATATCACACACTGATTTATCACACACTGATATATCACACACTGATTTATCACACACTGATATATCACACACTGATTTATCACACACTGATATATCACACACTGATTTATGCATCCCTAGGAAGTGCTTCAAACCAAAAAATACACACCAAAACATGACACTTGTAACATGTACAATGTAGATTATTGTACAGTTTGTGGATTATCGTACATTAATTGTGCATAAAAGGCGCTATATAAATAAAACGTATCATTATTAGTAATATTACAAATAAAAGAAAGTGTATCTGTTTAAACAGCTTGAAAAGAAAAGCCAGTCCTACATGTTTAGTGGCATTTGGCTTTGGCGTAAACCGTAAAAAATAAGCTATCATGAGAGAATCATTCATCAGAAATTTGTATTGTTTTCCGTTACAAAGATCCAAACATTCTTGAAACTGGGGAAGCACAGTGGCTGAAGATATTAAGTCTTGTTTCTAAATGAATTGAGAACTATGAAAGCTTGTTTCCGCCACAGAATAAACACTTTTAAGAGATAATTGCGACTTTTTATCTCACATTTGCGAGATTACATCTTGCAATTCTGGCTTTATTTCTCAAATTGTGTGTTATTAAGTCTCAATTACGAGTTATAAAGTCAGAATTGCGAGATATAAAATCATAATTTGGAGATTAAAGTCAGAATTGCGAGATTAAAGTCAGAATTGGGAGATTAAAGTCAGAATTGGGAGATATAAAGTCAGAATTGTGAGATTAAAGTCAGAATTGCGAGATAAAAAGTCAGAATTGCGAGATATAAAATCATAATTTGGAGATTAAAGTCAGAATTGCGAGATATAAAGTCAGAATTGCAAAATTAAAGTCAGAATTGCGAGATATAAAGTCAGAATTGTGTGATATAAAGTCAGAATTGTGTGATATAAAGTCAGAATTGCGAGATTAAAGTCAGAATTGCGAGATATAAAGTCAGAATTGTGTGATATAAAGTCAGAATTGCGAGATTAAAGTCAGAATTGTGTGATATAAAGTCAGAATTGTGTGATATAAAGTAGAATTGTGAGATATAAAGTCAGAATTGCGAGATATAAAGTCAGAATTGTGTGATATAAAGTCAGAATTGCGAGATTAAAGTCAGAATTGTGAGATATAAAGTCAGAATTGCGAGATATAAAGTCAGAATTGTGTGATATAAAGTCAGAATTGTGTGATATAAAGTCAGAATTGCGAGATTAAAGTCAGAATTGTGAGATATAAAGTCAGAATTGCGAGATTAAAGTCAGAATTGTGTGATATAAAGTCAGAATTGCGAGATATAAAGTCAGAATTGTGTGATATAAAGTCAGAATTGTGAGATATAAAGTCAGAATTGTGTGATATAAAGTCAGAATTGCGAGATATAAAAGTCAGAATTGTGTGATATAAAGTCAGAATTGCGAGATTTAAGTCAGAATTGCGAGTTATAAAGTCAGAATTGCGAGATTAAAGTCAGAATTGCGAGATTAAAGTCAGAATTGCGAGATATAAAGTCAGAATTGCGAGATTAAAGTCAGAATTGCGAGATTAAAGTCAGAATTGCGAGATTAAAGTCAGAATTGCGAGATTAAAGTCAGAATTGCGAGAATCGCAATTACCTTTTTTATTTTGTATCCTGTGGCGGACACCAGCTTCCATAGAGAACAAATATCTGCCAATGGAGTCAGAAAAATAAACTTAATTCAAAGGGAAAACGAGACTATTTTTCGGACCCCCATTGGCAAATCTTTCCCTGGTTTTAAGCACTTAATTCTGACGAGTCATTCTGCTTCTCAAGGTAACGTCTGTTGAGCCACTCTCAGCCCTTCGCCGGGACGTGTGGCAATACCTGAATGTCATGTTGTGTAACCGTGCTTCCCTGAGTATTTGAACATCATTAAAAACCCATAATGCTTCGACAGAAAGTTGATTGTTCCAGCAGAAGATAAATAAGAGCACTGCTAATGTTAGTTGTTCATGAGGACACTAATTTTGCCCGTCATGGCGACTGTGAGGGGGTGAATTTTTTTATAACTCATCCCTTTAAATTATATTAAGCTTTAAAGTTCTGCATAATTAAGGGCGTGGCCACTTGAGTGACAGGTGGATTGTTGTGATGTCACGACTAGCCGTTTGTCTGTTAGCGTCACGTCACCTCAGCTAATTCGCCTTTTATCCGCGAGTGATGCGCTAAGCTAACAAGATGGCGACGGCCAGCTCCGCCCACTTCAAAAATGTTCTTGAGAAACATAGTCCATATTTTTTTACAGTTTTTTAAAGCCATACTGCTCAGACAGAAAGCCTTGATTAGAAGGTGTACCCGCAGCAGATCAATAAGACACTGCGTATGTTTATAGTTTATGTGCACCCGCAGGACTCCACGATCATGTCCGGGACGTCGGTCTTCACGATGGTGTGCTGAGAGTTGAAGTAAACCATGGAGAGCGGGCGTCTCTGGATGGGAACGCAGCAGGACGACACGGCGCTGTGGATCCCGTTAGCCTTTAGCTGGCTGAAGACGGTGGCGTGAAACGAGGAGGCGATGCCCGGCGACCCCGAGAGATGTTGAGGACACTGCCCCATACAGTAGTTCATGTGGTATCCCTCGGGCGCTATGATCCAGTCCTGCCACTGAATATCACGAAACTTAATGTACAAGTCTTTCTTGCAGCAGACGCTCACGTCGTCTCCGCAGCGTAGCGAGCGTTTGCTCAGCGCGTGAGTCGAGGCGTCTTCACGCAAGCGCACCTGCGCGACGAGGAACGGCTGGTGTTCGCCGGAAGCGTCGCGGACACACAGGTTTCGTTCTCCGTCTTCGCAGTGGACCTCGAGTTTGAGACGCCGCTGGCCTCCGTCTAGAAAGGCTTGCAGGGCGACGGTGACGGGGAACGTGTGCCAGCCGCCCCGCGACACCTCAACGCTCCGCTGGATTAGCAGTGTGCGGTTGTTAGCGCCCGACAGGTAGATCTCAGCGTTCACACGCTCACCGGGGCGCGGCGCGTCCGCCCGGACGCACGTAGAGCCACAGTGACGACTGAAGGACTTGAACACTGTGGCCTTTCTCCTGGAGGAACTGGAACGACAGACTGCTGTCGAAACCCGTCGACACCTCGTCATCTGCAGAGAGATCACACAGAAGAGCTTAAAAGACGATGGATGCGGACCATTTATTATGATTATGATAATAAATCCAAGTGATAAGATACCAAATATCTCCAAAAAAATGTTGGTTTAACTTAAAAAAGCAAGTTGCCTTAAAATTTTTGAGTTCATTGAAATTAAAGATTTGAGTTTAAGAGATTAGTTTATTCAACAGAAACTCAAAATATTATGTTATCTGAACCACACAAATTATTTAAGTTGATTTGACTAAAGATAAAAAGTTGTGAAAACAAATCATGAAAATATTTTTTTTACAGTGTGGAAGCGAATGACATTGGAAGTTGCATTAAAAATAAGCTACTATTTATGCATGTATATAATTAAGAAATATTTGCATGTATATACTGTATATAGGTTTATACACTGTAAAAAATATTTCATGATTTGTTTTCACAACTTTTTATCTTTTGTCAAATCAACTTAAATAATTTGTGTGGTTCAGATAACATAACATTTTGAGTTTCTGTTGAATAAACTAATCTCTTTCATTGTATTAACTCAAATCTTTAATTTCAATGAACTCAAAATGTTAAATTGTAGAAAGGCAACCAGGTAACTTTCTTTTTTAAGGTAAACTAACATATATATATATATATATTACAGTGTAAAACATTCCTCAAATGTCTTTGTGTTCATGTTGGTTTAACTTAAAAAGTAAGTTACCTTGTTGCCTTAAAATTTTGAGTTCATTGAAAATAAAAATTTGAGTTAATACAATGAAGGATATTGGTTTATTCAACAGAAACGCAAAATATTATGTAATCTGAACCAAAATAATTTTCCAAGCTGATTTGACAAAAGATCAAAGTTGTGATAACAAATAATGAAAATAATTTTGATGACTCAAATTTTTATTTTCAATTAACTCAGTTAACTTTTTAAACCAATGAAAGCAAAGACATTTTAAGAATGTGTAATAAAAAAAAAATCATGATTGGTTTTCACAACTTTTTTCTTTTGTCAAATCAACTTAGATAATTCACGTGGTTCAGATAAAATAATATTTTGAGTTTCTGTTGAATAAACCAATCTCCTTCATTGCATTAACTTATGAACTCAAAACTGTGAGGCAACCCGGTAACTTTGCTACTTTTTCAAGTTAAACCAACATTTTTATTTTTTTTCAGTGTGGGTACCAATGATTGCAAAGACATTTTAAGAATGTTTCAATGCAAGTCAGATGTAGGCTACTCACCGACATCAGCGAAGCTCACTATCTCGTATGCCTGGTTATTCGTGTGCGAGTTCGCTAAGTTATTGTCCAGCTCCAGGGTCCCGTCTTGTCTCACGCGCCCCGCGTGCAGTTTCCGAAGCGCGGTCATGAGCGCGGCGCGTGGCACCGCATGCGTGATATTCGGCCGCTCCGCAAGTGAAGCTTGTTCAGAATCTGTTGTTTCGCGATCTCGACCAGGTATCGTTCCTCCGCGTCCTTCTCCATCGCCGGTATACCGCACGTCGGGCACCCGGTGGTGGCCGTGCTCGTGCACTTCACCGTGAGCGCGCTCAGCACCACCAGCGTGGACAGCACCGTGAACGCGGACCAGAGCATGATGCAAAGTTTGGCTTTGCTCGTTAGACTGGGACTGGTTTGGAGAGAGTGAGCACTAGTGAGTGGCCGCAGAGAGTGAGCACTCAGAAGTGGGGTAATCCATCAAAAGTTGTGACACGTTTAAGAGACGCACCAATGACAGTGTCTGTCACACATGTGCACGCGCTCGAGGGGAGGGAGGACGGTGGAGGTGAGCGACACACACATGCACACACACACACACACACACACACACACTCCTCACAGAAGCATAGCTATATATATAGCCCTGATGGGGTTAATCATTAGCGCGAACAAATAAACACACGACACTTACAGTGCCACGTCGAGCCGCAGTCCACAGCCTCACCTCTGTCCCAATGACCCGCAACACTGTAGCCCTGTAACCCTAACCACTCCACCGGGACATGACGCAATCCAGGCTGTTATACGGGGACCAGTTCGGAGTCTCAGCATCCCATCCCTCATCCTCCGGACACAAACTCTAGAAGATCACAGACATGCACTCTTAAAAATAAAGCTTCTTTATTGATTAAATGAAGAACCTTTAACAGACTTTCCCTTGCTCCTGTTCTTTATAGTGGAAGTCGCTGTGTATAGTAAACATTTGGATCTCTTAAAGCTCATCTTTGATCACCAAAATGACATATTTAAACGTTTTTTCCTAGATTTTTTTCATGCCTTAAAATATCTTGAATGTAACTCGACACCCTTGTCTCATTTAGTATGCGCGGTTCTATGAATATGCAAATATTGAATATGCCCCGCCTCCACTCACTCACTCAGAGATCCACTGGTTGACGATCACACGTTGATCTGATTGGTTACAAGGTAGTTTTTGAGACTGTCTTTGGTTCACTGCAGTTTTAAGCAGAAAATGCTGTCGACTTATGAACTTACACATGGTGTGTGTTAAAGCAGATTAATAACTCCACATAGACACATAAACTACATTAAAAGCTGGATTTTCATAAACAGGGGGACTTTAAAGAACTCATTGAAAGGTTCTTTAGGGAACCAAAATGGTATGAAATGAGATATGAAAAAAACTTTAGAGACTTTATTTTTAAAAGTATATCGGACCTGAAAGGGATTCCCCCCAAAAAAGATTACAAACCTGTTTGAGAAAAAATGTATTGTCCATTCAGTGAAAGTCAATGGGGTCCAATGTTGTTTGGTTCCCACCGTTCTTCAGAAGAAAGTAAATCATGCTTCTTCTTTTTTTTTTTTTTTTTTTTTGTTTGCCGTCCCTTTAATATTCAATATTATATAGAGAGGTGTGTTCATTTAGCAGATGCACAACACAATACAGAGCTGAGAGACTGAACGATTAGTTTGAGATTATTATTTTTATTTAGGAAAGAATATTTTTTACAAAAGTGTGTGCATTGGATTCGGTCGTTCGGATCGGTTGAGTTCAGATATCACACAGTTTAATGGCACTGCTTCAATAAACGTTTTATGCTCTTTAACCCTGTCATGCGTTGTTTAACGACTAACAATAAACTATGCAATGTCTGATGGCTATTTAATAGGAATTTAATGGTAATCTGAATCACAAGAAAGAAAGAAAAAATATGAATAATATCTTTCATTTTAACATGGACAATCATACTTCTAGACATCAGAGATGCTGGAACTGAACAAAACAAGTCAAATTTACATGATTAAAAGTTTTTGCATGCATATTTCTTAAGTAAATTTCACATATGGATTTAAGTAAACTCTACTTAACTAAGTTAAGTGAAATTAACAAAGAAAATAAGTTTTAACTTGGCTATAGTAAAAGATTGAGTAATATCTATTTAGTTGAAGTTTCCTTTGCAATACACTTCAGTCAGACAATATAACACTGAATTAAAACCACACTTTTAAAGTACATGTTTACTTAGAAACATCTCAGTAATCAATATAATAGATATTGTATGAGACTGCATATCAAAAATATATGCTTATGAACGCAGAGAGCTCAATACTTAGTAGAAAATACACAATGACGGTAACATTTGATTGATCGTTTTTGTTTTTGAATTTTGAGTAGAAAATTCCAAATGCCACAAAATGGCGAGTTGCTAATCCTAACAACACAAGCAATGATAAAACAGTGTAAACACAGCTGGAAAACAGTGAGAAATCAACCTCATTAATTATTCATGGCCCAGTATAAAAAACATCTACAATTTGTTTAATATTCTTTTATAATATGCATTTCATTTTTTGTGCCCCCACTTTTTTTTTTTTCTTCATTTTTGTGTCTCTCGTACTTCTCTTTGCTAATCATTTTCAGGAGATAAATCAGGCTTCCTTATATTATTTTTCGGTTACACTTTATTTCGATAGTCCACTTTAGACATTCTCCTAACTAAAAGTAACTTGTCAACTACATGTCAGCTAACTCTCATTAGAGTATCAGTAGACTGTCAGTAGACTGTTAGGTTAGGGTTACATGTTAGGGTTCGGGTTAGGAGAATAAGTTGCAAAGTTACTTATAGTCTGAGTGTTGGCGGACCAACAAAATAAAGTGTTAGCAAATATTAAGCGGAAAGTCTATTAATACTCTATAGAGTTAATGACAGTTAGTTGACATGTAGTTGCAAAGTATACTTATAGTTAGTAGAATGTCTAAAGTGGACTATTGAAATAAAGTGTTACCTATTTTTCTTGTTGACTATAGAACTATAACATGTTTATTGTCTGAAAGTCTGTTTTTGTATCTTATGTTTGTTAGAAATTGCAATAAATAAAAAAGCTCAGTGCGCAGGCGCCGCCTAGTGGCCACACGTCATCACGGTTCCCTGGATAATGAATGCTGTCATCCGGCTCATTATGACATTATATGAGCTGTTGCATTTATAAGTGAATATAAAAAAAATGGATTGTAAGCATGGTTTCTTTTTTGGTAAAGTTTAAAAGTTTTCTTACCTTAAAATTCTTGATGCCACAATCTGAACTTTTGAAATTGCAAGTTGCAAAGTTTCCGGAATTGTTTGTATTGTCGTTCATGCGGTGATAATGTTTACCGACGGCCATTGTTTGTCCACACCAGTAAAGCACATTCCATTAATGGGTTATTTTGTCTCTGGGTTATATTTGAATGTGGAATTTGATCATTTCAGACAAACATTACCTCACATATTTAAGCTTTTCAAGCTGTTCAAACAACTCTTTCGCCACTCTCATCATAATATAACGGATCACAGATTCTGAAAGATTCACATGTCGTATAATTGACAGGTTTGATTGAGATTGAGAACGTTCTTTCATCCGAAAAGCTAAATCACAAAACACAAAAACTGCTTACAAATGCATAAATCTGATGAAACCACTGACTATCAGCAGATTTCACCCCAATATTTACAGATTAGATAAGAATCTTTCACAAGATCAGACCGTTCTGATGAAGAAACAGTCCTTTTTAATAAAGTACTGCACACAAACGGCCAAATTAGATCATATCAGCTAGAATTATGCATAAAATGGTCATTTTCATATTCTGTACACTCTTAAAAAAAATCCTAACATTTTTTTTCAGTATTGCCATATCATTTTTTTTCTTATACAGTGAAGAACATTTTAATAATCTAACAAACTTTTTTTTTTACTATAAAGAACATTAAGTTTCCATTTTTAAGTTAAAAGTTAGAAGTTAAACACAATTTCAAACTTTTCTGACTCTATATGTGACCCTGGACCACAAAACCAGTCACATGGGTTATTTTATTTATTTATACATAATCTGAAAGCTGAATAAATAATCTTTCCATTGATGTGTGGTTTGTTAGGATAGGACAATATTTGGTCGAGACACAACTATTGAAAATCTGGAATCTGAGGAGCAAAAAAATGTAAACATTGAGAAAATCTCCTTTAAAGTTGTGCATTTATGTTCACGATTGTGCTGCATTCACTCACAAAAATACATGTTTTATATATTTACGGTAGGAAATTTACACAATATCTTCATGGAACATGATCTTAATATCCTCATGATTTTTGGCATAAAATAAAAATGGTTAATTTTGACCCATACAATGTACTCACTAAAAAATGCTGGGTTGTTTGAACACAATTTTGGGTCAAATATGGACAAACCCAAACGTTGGATCAAAAATGCAATTTAAAAATGTAACATAATGGCTGGGTTTGTCCATATTTGACCCAAAATTGGGTTAAAACAACCCAGCTTTTTTTAGAGTGTATTTGCTATTGCCACAGATATACCCGCGCGGCTCCAGACTGGGTTTGTGGTCCAGGGTCGCGTATTAGAAATTGGTTCCTGGTTTAGATTCCCTTCCGAATGTTTTTTTTCATCTTCTCAGAACTGGACGTTCCAGTTTTATCCAGATCGTAAGGCATCAGTTTGTGACACTGACCCGAACACTAATCTAAAAAACTACCCAGCACTGTGAAAATAACCCAACACAATGACCTAATGGGCTCAACTAGTGTTTGAGAAGAAAAATCCATCAATACATTAAAGCTGCGGAGGACACACTAAATCTGGGATAAAGGTGAAAGTGAAGCGTGAGTTCATTACGTGCTTTATTTGGAATGTTCCTGTCCTGACCTCAGAAAACAGGAGAAAAATCAACAAGCGACCGACAGACACGTGCTCCGAGATCAGGCCGATTAAGACTGACTAAACCCAATACGTGACCCTGACCACAGAACCAGTCTCAGTCGCGCGGGTATATCTGTGGCAATACATTGTATGGGTCAAAATTATCCATTTTTCTTTTATGCCAAAAATCATGAGGATATTAAGATCATGTTCCATGAAGATATTTAGTAAATGTCCTACCGTAAATATATAAAACATGTATTTTTGTGAGTGAATGCAGCACAATCGTGAACATAAATGCACAACTTTAAAGGAGATTTTCTCAATGTTTACATTTTTTTGCTCCTCAGATTCCAGATTTTCAATAGTTGTGTCTCGACCCAATATTGTCCTATCCTAACAAACCACACATCAGTGGAGAGATTATTTATTCAGCTTTATGTGATGTATAACTCTCAATTTCAGAATATTGACCCATGTGACTGGTTTTGTGGTCCACACATGTGGGATTGTGTCTGAGGAATGGATTGGATGGTTGTGGTCTGCTATTGGCTGATGTGATGTGAGTGACAGGTTGCCCCGTGTTTTCTGACCTTTCCTGCATTGGCGGAGATGGTTGATGCCATGAGTCTAAATATTGTCCTATCCTAACACACCACATGTGAGAGTGCCCGGGATAACCACCTCAAGTTGTTTCAAACCTGTATGAATTTCTTTCTTCTGCTGAACACAAAGGAAGATATTTTGAAAAATGTCAGTAACAAAACATTTACCATTAAACATTTATATGTATTTTTTTTCCTACTATGGAAGTCAATGGGACCTGGTAACTGTTTGGTTACTGACATTTTTCAAAATATCTTCCTTTGTGTTCAGCAGAAGAAAGAAATTCATACAGGTTTGAAACAACTTGAGGGTGAGTATATGATGACAGAATGTTCATTTTTAAAGTGAACTATCCCTTTAAGTACTGAGTAATATTAAGCAACTACATGTACTTATTATACAGGGTTAGGATGTGGTTGAGGGTTAGAACATGTAGGCTAATTATGCATAATTTACTGTTATTACAATGGTAATAACATATGTAACAAGGACACTGTAAAATAAAGTGTTACCATAAAATCATTTATTATTATTCTTTTTTTTTTTTATCAGATGCAAAAACAAGCGAAACTGAAACTATGACGACAGCGCCATCTTACGTGTCCCGAAGGCACAAACACACGGAGCAGTGACGTAAAGCACAGAAAGAGCCAGTGTTGCGCTCTCAATGCTGCATTTCGCTTGTTTATCCTGGTTGTGAACTCGAGAGAGTTTAAATGAGGACTCGCGATGCTTTCAGAGTTCAGACACGCTTGGTTTTTTATTTTTATTTTTATTAGCTTATGCTTTCAAACTGTACAGAGATGACATTAATGATATACAACTTTGAATACAATACACCAAATATATCAACAATATGTTCAATGTCACCTGAACATTCAGGATAAAAAATAAAAAAAACGAGGGGTTTTGTTGATCTTTTTGTGAGGCTCGCGCGTGACGTCACGGCCCCGCCCACTCAGGTTTTGATCACTGCGCGCTGTTGACACTCGGAGTCTCCGTGAGCTCGTGCTTGTGGTGGCGATTAAACGGTATTAAGCGACAGCGGGCTGTCGTTATTCGGTTACCGGGGGATCGGTTTGTGTGGGTGGTGGGTCATCAGTTTCAAACATGTTTTCCTAGCCCATCCTGAGCGATAGTAATGCCCTCACGAGTTCGTGAGGCGGCCGATTGTCATTTTGACTTAGCTCGCGCTCGCTTAGCCGCCACAGGCTAATTAATTAACCGAGAGTGTGAGAAATATTCCCCCCAAATCATCGAAGGCACTGCAAAAACTCCTCAAAACACCCAGAACGCCGAGTGTCTCCTCGTTTTGAATGAACGCGAGGGATTAACAGGTAAGTGGACGCTTGAACGCTTTAAATGGAACAGGTATCGGTGTGTGTGTGTGTGTGTGTGTCGTTGTGTATCGCTAGTAAATATCACGTTAGTCGTCAGGATAACGGTTAATTAGTTCTTCACTTAAACCACGACTACACTTGACGTGTGAGAAACGGAACACTCCCGTTCTTTGATTATTCGAACGGCGGCGTTCTAGTTTTGTCGCGTCGCGTTTCAAATATTATTATTATTATTAGTATTAATAAGGAACCCCAGAATGTCAGCTGATGGTGACCAGAGATCAGAACACCAGACCGTATATACTTCTTTACCTATAAAGTTTTGATTATCGTTCTAAAGGCCTGTTCACATCAAGAACGCGAACGATAAAGATGTACTTTTTTGGGCTTCAAAACCTCAGGCACCATCCTCTCCCATTATGAAGCTGGGAAGAGCCAGGATATTCTTTAATATAACTCATTGGAATATCATTGGAATCACTTTCATAACGAGTTGTTTTTCCAGCTGATGAACCATATTAACATTGACAGCCAATCAGAATCCCGCCGCTTTAAAAGGATAGTTCACCCACCAAAAATGGAAATGATCCCATAATAATTCACTCCCCCTCAAGCCATCTTAGGTGTATGACTTTCTCTTCCCAGCTTTATAATTAATAGTGAATGGTGCCTGAGATTTTGAAGTGCATCCCCCCATCATAACAGTAATCCATAATAAAGGGCCCTCTGAAGCGAAGCCATGCGTTTTTGTAAGAAACATATCCATATTCCGGTTCCACCTGACCAAGTGTCGAGGTGTCCATGAGCAAGACACCTAACCCCAGCTGCTCCCGACGAGCTGGATCGCCTTGCATGGCTGACACCGCCGTCGGTGTGTGAATGAGTGAGTGAATGGGTGAATGGGAGGCAATGTAAAGCGCTTTGGTGGCCATTGGGTCTGTGAAAGTGCTATATAAATGCAGTCCATTTACCATTTACCATATTCATAACTTTGTAAACCATAATCACTGGCGGAAGAGTGACCTCTGACCTGACGATCGAGACGTTTTTGGCTTCACTTTTCATGGCTTGTGCGGCACGCTTGGTGTAAACGCACTGTGTCCTGATTGGCATATGATCCGATCTGCTTGATCGGATCACGGTGATCGCATGTTAAAGGAATACTTATTTTTGGAAATAGGCTCATTTTCCAGCTCCTCTAGAGTTAAACTGTTTTACCGTTTTGAATCCATTCAGCCGATCTCCGGGTCTGGCGGTAGCACTTTTAGCATAGCTTAGCATAGATCATTGAATCTGATTAGCCCGTTAGCGTCTCTCTCACAAAAAAATGACCAATGAGTTTCAATATTTCTCCTATTTAAAACTTGACTCTTCTGTAGTTATATCGTGTACTAAGACTGACAGAAAATGAGAAGTTGTGATTTTCTAGGCCAATATGACTAGGAACTATCCTCTCATTCCTGTTTAATAATCAAGGAACTGCTGCCGTACCAGCAGCGCAATGATATTACACACTTAGTGCCGGTCACGTTGGAAGTTACCGAGCTGGGGCAGGTCACGGACAAGTGGATTTTTTTTGTAGGACAAGTGGAAGTGAAAATGAGTTGTCCCACTGGACAAGTTAAATTTCAAACAAAATAAAATGCCATGTTACTTCACGTTATGTGCCACTCATTACGTCTATTTTACAGATTTAATTTTACCGATTTGAAACGAACACATTTTTTTCCCCACAATCCGTCGAGCCAGCGTCCAACTCAGAATTCTTTGATTGGCCAATCAGGAGTTGAAACATTTTTACCTGCCTCAAAGCGCCAGGAAAAGCTCCAAAAGCAAGTCACCGTACAGTTACACCGACAGCACCATACGAATTAAAACGGGAATGAAAATTTGTAACCAAATGGAAATTAATTCGACTGGGTTATTAATGAAGACTGAGTAATGGCGTCTGTCGGTGCAACCCTACCCGGCTGACAAGTACCGGTAAGTGACGTTAGCTAGCTAGCGTCGGCAGCCGTGTACTGTAAACAAGCAATAACAGCATTTTTATTGGTTAAATATACATAGTTAAATATTAGCTAATGTTCAGATGTAAAGTAGCTACACGTTTTAAAGTATCCCTTGGTAAATCAGCCTCTGCCGGATAGAAAGTGGCATTTATCAAAAATAAATTATAAAATTATCAATCTTTACCCGGACAAGTGAAACATAAAGTTAATGTCAAGCCCTGTGGGGACTATTTTCAGGCGCTGCGTAATATCATTGCACTGCTGCACCCATGGTACTTAAGGCGAGACACTACAGGTGAATAGGGTACAATTTTAAAATAATCGATATCACCATGAAAACTTCCTCTGTTGATTACTTAAGTTCATAAAAAAATGTATTACAAGATTTTGAAATTTGTATGTTTAATTATGCAAATTAGGCATTTTCTCATTAAATATGCGCAATTTTGCATATATTTTTGGTAGATAGATCTGAACATATGATTAAGCCAGGTGCAAAATTCTTTTTTCATTTTGATTACACACAAGATGAAGATGTTCAGAGGGATTTCAGGATATATGCTTTCATGACCTAGGAAATCTAAATATACTCTCCATAGCCTTAAAAAATAAATTTTCGCCATATTTTTTTTAAATAAAATGTCACATAAATCAGGCCAGGAATGATTTATTAACAAATCCCTCTGAACATATCTTCAGAACACTGCTAAGTGTATAACTGGAGAGTTTGGTGTACATCGGCTGAGATGTTTCTACTGGAGAATGACAAAAAACTCATTTTGAGAAAAAGGCATTTAAAGATTTGTAATGTAAAAAATCGTACTTTTTTAGTGGAAACAACTATTTACTGACACAATATCTCATCACATCATTAGCAACAACAATACAAACCACCCCTCAATCACATCAAAACTTATAAACACAGCATTTATGGCCTTTAACTGAGGAGGAAAAACAGTCAGAAACACACATCTAAATGTCAGAGCGCGTCACGTGATGCTTCTGAACCAATCACGGCGTCAGAAATTGACATCAGCCAATGAGATTTCGCTTTTACAGTTAAATGCCCATTATACTTTCACGATTGGTTGCTGATTAAAAGGAAATGACCATATTTGGACCCGACAGCATTTTAAAGGAGAGAGAGAGCTTTCCAGCGGTGTGTGAGATTAAAGGAAGCAGAGAGAGATCGCGGATCATGTTGATTTATAACGGCAACTTTTGTTGAATTTATGAGAAATCTACAGAGACGCAAATAGACAAAGTGCAGTAAAATAATATTTTGGACTTTTTTTCACCACAAGTCTGAAAGAAGACATGTTATTGAAGACAAATAGCCCAAAATCTCAAAATTGACCAGTGAAAAAAAAAAACTATGTTTTTGCCTGCCGTTTCTCGCCTTAAGTAAGTGAGTCTTTCTTCAGGAGAATAGCTGATGTCCAGCAGTGTGATGTGATGTGATCCGTGTCATTTAGGCTAGTTTGTGATTTTCACGCTGAAATGAACAACCAGATTGTCCTGAGAGGCGACGTCCAAGTGTTGTGGTCAAGATGTCCTGTTGTCGCTAATACAGTAGATTGGGGTGGTTGTAGTTGTTCTAGTAAAGGAGTGCAGGAATGGGAAATCAATCTTTGCTAAATTATTCATGATGAGTGCAGAAACCCTTAATTATCAGCGTTTTCAGTGATGAAGTCCTGTTGGCCCCGTTCTGAAGGGTTTGATCTTGTTATAATCACTGATTGTCAGGAGGTTTGCTTTTGTTAGATGATTAAGAACATGAGATGCTTAATGGATGCCAGTGTTTAGAAAAACTAAAGCAATGTCCTGTAGAAAACCAATGAAATGTAGAGCTGTAAACGATGAATCGCGATTAATCGAATCCAAAATAAAAGTTTGTTTTTACATAATATGTGTGTGTGTTGTGTATAATAATTTAGTATACATAAATACACACACATGCATGTACATAAGAAAAATGTGTTATTTATATCTAAAATAGTTCTAATTAAATAATTTATGTATATATAATATTGGCAAAATCATATAAAAATATATATGCAGTATATAAATGCAAATATTTCTCAAATATATACATGCATGTGTGTGTATTTATATATACAAAATAATTATACACAACACACACACACACATATTATGTAAACACAAACTTTTATTTTGGATTCGATTAATCGCGATTAATCGTTTACAGCCCTTGTTTGTGAATCCGTGAAAGTTGTTGTTTATTAAATTTAATATGTGCTGCTATTCACTTATTAGTATATTTCACTGTTTCATGATGATTCTGAATATAAATATTGGTTGATTCTGAATATAAATATTGGTTAATTCTGACGTTTTGAGAGAACGGTTCATATTTTGTCTCAACTTGAACTATTTCGTAAACTTGAGTGACGTTCTTGAATGAGTTGCACACCGGTTTGTTATTATGGGGACATCGACCGTGTGATTGGTTGCTTTAAATGTCAATCAGACATTTGGATGGCACAGCTTCACAATGAACTGGAAATATGTTAAAACTTCTCATAATAATAACATAAAATATCTCTAATGTTGTTTTGTGCCATTGCTTTGGCAAAGTATCTGTCAAACAAACTAAAATCAAAAGCACAACATGGCTGTGTGCCCTCATTAATTCACAGAAGACTGCGATTTAATTAAATAAGTGTATAGTTTAGGGATGCACCAATATGAAAATTTTGGCCGATACCGATAATACTTTAAGCCGATAACCGATATATCGGCCGATAAATCTAAATCCAAATTTTATAGAATTTTTGAGAGCCTGATTACAAAAACATCCATTAATTTATATGACAGTGCATTTGTTTTACAACATATAGGCTATTACAGTCATATAAATAATAATAATAATAATATTTGGCTTCCTAAAACACCAGTGTGACACTATAACTACATTTTATTTCAAATATTCCGTTGCATATTGACTAAATATCTTCTGTACATGTCTGTACCTATTCTTTAAGACTATAAAGCACTCGGACACACACAACAAACTCATAAAATTACAGCTTTCAGAAGTGGGGGAGTAGAAAATATCGGATGGCACATGAAGGCAGCATAAATCAGAATACAGCCATAATCGTGATCTATTAAATTTCTGATTAATTATGCAGCCCTGCTCTCAGTTATAAATGCAAGTGAAGTACAGTCAATTCGGTTTAAAATCTGTTCAGTGGATCTATCCCCCAAAAACATGTAGTAGAGTCTGCAGATTCAGTCTGTTGAAAATTAATTATTGTTAATATTCATAACTCATAACGGACCTTCAGCTCCTCATACCTGTTGAAACGCCTCTGCTGGACGTACATATCAACATTTAATAATACTATTTAAAATCAAAAGGTGTAACTATTATTTAATGGGTCTGAGCTAACATGAACTAACAGTATTTTTTTAACTAACTTCAACAAAGCATAATAATAACTTCTGTAAACAAATGTAGCTCTTGTGTTAATGCATTAACTAACGAGACCTTATTGTTAAGTGTTGCCTATTATTTTTCATAATTATTTTGCACTTTAATGTTTGAAAAATTTGTTTACGTTATACATTTATGTGTATTGCTTTACTGTATTTAAATTAGGGCTGCATAACGATAAATCACAACTAATCGTTTGCAGAATAAAAGGTTTTGTTTACATCATATATGTGTGTGTACTGTGTAAAATAATTATGTATTTATAAATACACAGACCTGCATGTATATATTTAAAAAATATTTACATTTTTATATTTAAATATAATTTATATTATATATAATTATAAATACTTAATATATAAATAGATTTTTTTCTTAAAATTATGCATGTTTGTGTATTTATATATACATAATTATTATACACAGTACACACACATATATGATGTAAACAAAAACTTTTATTCTGCAAATGATTAGTTGCGATTAATCGTTATGCAGCCCTAATTTAAAATCAGTTATTTTAGTTACAAGAAAAACTTATTAAACCTGTTATAGTATGACACTTTTTTTTTTTTTGCAACTTATTTCAATATCGTGATTAAACCGTGATAAAAGCTACAAGTATCGCAACATGAAAATGTGATACCGTCACACGCGAGATGAATTACCCTTCTGCATTTGTGCTCTTACAGTTATAAATGCACATGCTTCTGATTTATAAATCACATTTCAGATATTAAGAACCAGTTTCCCCATCAGCCGAGTTGAGAGAACTCAGATCTTGCAGATCAGATGCAGAAGTAAAACGTTCTCACAAAAACGACTCCATAGCATTTTATAAGTACATATTTAAAGTAGGGCTGTCCGTTAAACGCGTTATTAACGGCGTCAATTTTTTTATCGTGAGATTAACGCCTAGCAAACTTTGTAGTTTTTTTCACATGCTTTTGCAACAACTAGTAACGTTATTAAAACTACAACACCACACCGGATCTAGACCAGAAACAAAACAACAGGCACCGCACACACTTGTTTGGGATAACCGCGTTTAGCACAACTCGTATCGCACATCGGACGCGCACTTTCTCAGTTTATGGCCAGCAATAAAAACGCGAATGTCACCGCCGGTGTGTGTGCACTCATAGAGAATAATGTGTTCGAATTTTAAATACGCGGCGCTGTGCTTCTCGTCCGGTGTGCGACTCCCTTTAACGTTACGTTTTGAGAGGATGAATGATGAGCGCGAGACGCCGAAATGGACGCCAATAAGATTCTAAAATGGAAAGTTTACTTTTAAAAAGTTGCCAAATGGTTCAATTGACAAGACCAAAGTGATCTGTGTGTTGTCGTTGTGAACTATCATCGTCCAGTCTAAATACCACTCGATGGTCAAGCACACACACACACACACACAGCTGATGCGTTTCTACGCCCACTCGTCATCAGTAACGTCACCTCGTCAGTATTTCTTTCACCCTTTTATTGATGGACAGTGTTACATCGTGTGAGAGATTATTTGCTCCAAGTGACAATGTTAGTGTGAAATTAAACACAGTATATGTTGTTTTCAATAAAAATCATTTGCACAAAGCAAGCCGATCCACTTTTCCATGTTGATAAGAGCATTAAAATGAGAAAAAATAATGGAACAAAAAGAAATCAAGAGACATTTAGAATAGATAAAAATGTGCGATTAATTGCGAGTTAACTATGACATTAATGCGATTAATCGTGATTAAATATTTTAATCGTTTTGACAGCCCAAATTTTAAAGATAATCTATTATTTTTCGACACATTGACTCTACAATATGCCCTTTAATAACTCAGCCGGGTTGAGCGAACAAGCCCAGATCTTGAGTTGTGTGTGTAAAGTTGTGTGTTTAGGGCCTGTAATGCGGTTTGAAGTGAAACTGGTTTGGCGCAGTCCTCCCACGTACGAGATGGCGGGGGTGCGCGGTCATATTTAGCTGGAAGGGCTTGTGTAATATTGATAAGGAGTCGTATCACGATGCTTTGTGGACCTGAACATGGATCCGGCCTCCGTGATTGTGGTTGTATGATTGTGTGTGTGTGTGTGTGTGTGTGTGTGTGTGTTTGGTCCATCTTGTGTTCGGTTTGCAGCAGCACATGCAGTATGCTGTGTGTTTTTTCTTTTCTTGAGAGATTTGAGCTATTTATAGACTAGCATCGAGCATGTGCTTCCCTCCCTTTCTCTCGTTCACTCGCTCATCTCTTCCTCCCGGATCCATGATGTTATTAGATTCTCCTTCCCCTTCTCACACCTTTCTTCCTCTAATTCCCGCTTTTCCTTTTCATGTGTTGTTGTTCTGTCCTCATATTCTGTTTCCTCAGCTCTTTTCCTCTGTGTTGTCTGTTGTTGTTCCTCGCTGCTTTCGCACGACCGTTCCTCCCTCCTTCCCTGTGGATTTCTGCTTGTGAATTATTAATGGTTGCTGGATGGCAGTGACTGGGAGCAATGCTAAGATTCAGAGCTCTTACCGAGGATAATCATCAGCTTTCTGCCATGAGACGGGACAGGGAACGAGACATGACCGTAGACAGAGACGGGGACACCACCATGTTGCGTGTGTGTGTGTGTGTGTGTGCAAAACTACACACTTTCAAAAACGAGTCTGTTTTAAATAGTGATGCACCAAGAAAAGAGAAAAGCATTAGTTCACTTTTATAAAAAACTTTTGCTGATAGTTTACTCACCCCGATGTCATCCAAGATGTCCATGTCTTTCTTTCTTCAGTCGAAAAGAAATTAAGGTTTTTGATGAACACATTTCTCCATATAATGGACGTCAATGGGCCCCAAACGGGTCAAGGTCCAGATGACAATGTCAGCGCCGCTTCAACGGGCTTTAAACGACACCAGACGATGAATACGGGTCTTATCTAGCGAAACCATCGTCATTTCACAAATAAATAAAAAAGTTAAAGTTTTATAAGCACAAACGCTCGCCTTGCTCTGTTCTGTGATGCGCGTTCGTAACGTCACGTAATACACAATTATGCTGAAAAGGTCACGCTTGACGTAGACGGAAGTACCGAGTCAGTGTTTACAAGTTGAACGTGCAAACAAAGTCAAACGCCGTTTACAAGCGTGACCTTTTCAGCGTAATTGCGTATTACGTGACGTCACGAACGCGCATCACAGAACAGAGCAAGGCGAGCGTTATTTAACGGCTAAAGTCCGTAGTATAACCTATTGGCCTTCAGTATCCCCTGAATTCTGATCGGCGCACAGGGAAATAAATAAATAATTTTCACAGAGTAAAGTATTCTCTACGAAATCGCACGGGCGCCTCCGCGTCCTGATTATATGTCTGCTATATTTGCTTCTTATCTATTAATTCCAGGCAATTGGTTGATGAAACAGTGATTAGAATTTTTACAAAAAGAAATTAAATTAAAAGAAAGGCTTTTTACAAAACTAAACTTAATAAAGTGGAAATTTAAAGCGGTTTACCGTTATACCGCGGGAATCTCTTGCTTTTCAACTGCGGTAAGAAAAAATCCATAACGTCCCAGCCCTACCGATGACGCAAAAACCGTCATTTTGCGTCATCTGAGGATTTTTTGGCCAGAGACTAAAAACTACAGCCAGTAGAAGGCGCTAGATCCGCATGTCTTCAGTCTCACTCACAGAATGTACAAATAGTGCCAGCCATCTTTTATTGGAAGCTGAATTAGCTGTTGTTTTGTTTTTTGAAGCACAAAAGGTGAAAGTTTAGAAGACCTTCATCCAAATCTTTTCCGAAAAGCAACAGTTTTTAGTCTGCCAAGCTCCAAAACAAGGCTAAGAAACGCAGTAAAACACCATAAAAGTGGCCGTATTTCCAGACTTTCACAGATGTGCTCACGGTAAACTTTCGAGCTGACAGTGATGTGCAAAAATTCTTCAAAAAATAAATATTCTATTCAAGCACTTTTCACAACTCGCATCGTTTTAAAGCAGCTTTACAGGAGAGTCCACATTAACAATTTACAGGGATCTGTTATCAGAGGTAACTAAGTTAGGCATTTCAGAAATGTACATATACAAATCAAAGTTAGCTAAAAATGGATTAAAAAATTCAATCATTTATGCCAAAAAATGCATTTAAACAATGTAATAATAATTTAAGGCCGAAACAATGAGCTCATTGAAGTAATGAATACTTGTGTGTTAACAAATGATTATGACAGAAAACTTGTTTCCATCAGTAATGTCAGTCCTGTTTCTGGTGTTGGACAGTAAAAGCAACACACACACACACACACACAAACATGCACGCACATCTCCAGTTTCTATTGATCTGCAATAACGCGCTACGCTGGCCGATACTCTGTGACGGCACACTTACTCCTTCCCAGCTGGCTTTGCTGCGATGCACAGATTTCACATCAGTGACCCACTCAACACATTGTCATCAGCTGTTGACTCTTGCATAGTTGGACTTATGACTGATTGATATGACAGCATTGCTTTTATAAACATTAATAGTGCAGGTCATCATGTTCTGTTCCGTATTTGTCCCATCCAGAAGCAGAGACCACATTTTTTTTCAGTGTGAAACAGTTATTGCACCCACAACACACACTTTCTCTCATACAAATTAGAGATAGACTGATATGAAAAGTTTTTCTGATACCGATAATATGTTATATTATTATTATTAATTATTTATATGTGCAAGCCGATAACCGATATATTGGCCGATAAATCTAAATCCAAATTTTTATATCATTTCTGAGATCCTGATTACAAAAACAAAAGTCTCACCATTTAAATCCATGTCCCAAACACACAATTATAATGTTCTAATTATAATTTTATGTACCCGATATGACAGACTTTTAATTTTTTTAAGAGATTACAATCATATTTCAAGAAATTTAAAACCATCATGTTGAACAGTGCACATCTGAAGCGTCTAAGGAAATAATACATTATTTATCGGCTTTAATATATCAGCCTAATTTTCTTATCAGGCCGATAATATTAAAAATTAACATATATCGGGTGATACCGATATTGTGGCCGATATATCATGCATTCCTTATACAAATATATTATTTTTAAAGGTCCTGTTCTTCATGATCCCATTTTTTAAGCTTTAGCTAGTGTGTAATGTTGCTGTTAGAGCATAAATAATACCTGTAAAATTATAAAGCTCAAAGTTCAATGCCGAGTGAGATATTTGATTTAACAGAAGTCCCCTTTCCAAGCCGACAGCGAACGGCCGGTTCGGACCACATCCTCTACTTCCTGCTTTAATGATGTCACTAGAACAGTTTTTTGACTAAGCTCCGCCCACAGGAATACACAAAAGGGGGCGTGGTCTTGTTGCGCTCCTACAGAGAAGAGGAAGAGTTGCGTTTGTAGAGTGTGTTTGTCGCCATGTTGTCGAGACGCTGTTATTTTCATCCCGGAGTCAAATCAGCTTTGTTCGGCCATGTTCACAATAACACTGAGCGCATGCGTCTCCACGTTACGGTAAGAGCCGTGACCTTTCCGGGCAACGTGCGCTAATCAGCTGTCCAATCACAACACAGGAACCGCTGGCACAATCAGAACTCGTGACGTATTTCTGAAGGAGGGACTTCATAGAACAAGGAAGTCATCAGCCCGTTTTTAGGACTGTGAAAACAGCGGTATACAGATAGATAAGTACATTTCGTGAAAAATACTGTTTTTTTTACACGCGAAACATGAACACATGTTATATTGCACACTGTACACACAAAGCTTCAAAAACACACGTTCATCCGTCTAGCGTGTCGTTTCATAAGTGTTGAGTTTCTCATCAGTGCTTTTGCGCTGTTTGAGAGTGAATGAGTGAAGGAGACAGGAGGGAGGATGAGTAAATGAGCGCATGCTCACAGAGAGAGAGAGAGAGAGAGAGAGAGAGAGAGGCTGTGCTTCATTCAGAAAAAGCAGGGGGGCGTCAGAAACGAAGCGAGAGAGAAAACTAAGCGGAGAGGTGGAGAACTGTCTGTTCTCTGTAAGAGAAACTGAAAAGCGCTCGGCGCTGCAACTAATGATGCGGGGAGATCAGCGATAAATCAGCCGATATAGTAAGCTGTGTGTGTGTGTGTGTGTGTGTGTGTGGTGCATATGCGCAGGCATGCATGCATGTGAAAGGTCTGGCTGCTTATGAGTGTTTTCAGGCGATTTTAAAATCACACTGAAACATTCTGCTTATGACTAAACCATCAGGTGCATTGTGGGAAATGTAGTCCATAAGCCGAGACTGGTGAAAATGGGTCAGAGAGTTTAGAAGAAATGCGCTGAAGTTTCTTGTAAGCCTGTTTTTAAAAAAAACTAAACAAGTATCATCATGTTAAGCCTCTGCAGATCTCTGACACTCTCGCCGTGGGTTTTGACATCATTCCCTGACGTCAGGTGGAGCGTTCTAGGCGAATGAGCCGATATTACATGCGAGGGAATGGTAATTGTTTCGCTTGAATGATGCTAGAAAGCATTTTTGCATGCAGAAGCAGAATCGTTCTTGTGAATGTTTGCATTTCACGTATCTGTTGATGAGCGACAGGCTTCAGTGTGGGTCAGTCGGTCGTGTGTGTGTGTGTGTGTGTGTGTGTGTGTGTGTGTGTGTGTGTGTGTGTGTGTGTGTGTTGCAAGCGATCCCTGTCTGCCCACTTGCGTAGAGGTCGATAAAGAGAGTGTGTTTGCTGAGGTAATGAGGAATTCCCTTTCACTGTGTCCTTGCGTCCTCGTCACCCACGCCGGGGGTGAATCTCTGCAGGAGAGAGAGACGTCATTCATGTCACGGCGCAGACGAGAGATGAGAGATGTGTGTTCGAGCGCAGGACATCAGGGGAGATTCACAAGAACTTCGTTCATAAAGGAACTGAGATTTAAAGGGATAGTTTACCCAAAAATTACAATTCTGAAATCCCTCCAAAACCGTTCATCTTTAAAACACAAATGAAAATATTTTAATGAAATCTGAGAGATTTCTGCCCCTCTATTGACGGCTAAAAAGTTCATGAAGAGATCGTAAAACAAATCCATATGAAGTAGGGATGTCAACGATTAATCGACGATCGATTAATTGTTGGCAATACATTTAATCGATACAACTTCTCAATCATGATTAAGCAGGTTCATGCGCGCGCGCTGCTCAACCGCGAAACAAAGCGAGCGCGTTTTGTTTGGGACCATTTTACACCTTCATTATGACTATAAGTTTGTGTTAATTCGTAGCCTTTTGTTTTGTGCAAATGTAAGTTGTAATATTGTGATTATTTTGTGTATGCCTCTATATCTGATTTATCTTATATTGGATGCATTGAATGAACGCTGTAGTGCGCGTGATCAGCTTCAGCGCGCGGCTCAAACGGCACTGCACGACTAATAATGACTATTGGCATATTACACAACATTATAAAGAGAACAATATTGTAATAAAACATTGTGCAATATTTGAGTTTAGTTGCCGTGTCGCGTCCACAACATGATCATTCTGATGAATGGCACGTAACTTAGTTCAAGTTCACTTGTGCATTCGTGTAATTTTGTGCAGAAATTATTTGTAATATTATGTTTATTTTGAATATATTTGATTAATCTCATATAGGATGCGTTTCTTTGAGTTAAATAACGCGCTAGCAAACTCAGTGCTCCAGTTTAACGGTAGCCTTCATTAGCCTTCGGGTACAATATTTTCTTTCTTTTTTTTTGCGGTCCGAGCTGCGGGCGGGTTAGTTGAAAACGTCGGTCGGGTGCGGGTTGTTTATACATTGACCCACGCATCACTGGTTTGAGCTTCTCTAGAACCAATGAGATTCATTCTCATGTTACGTATCACGTTTGAGCTTCTCTAGAACCAATGAGATTCATTCTCTTGTTACGTATCATGTTTGAGCTTCTCAAGAACCAATGAGATTCATTCTCGTGTTACGTATCACGTTTGAGCTTCTCAAGAACCAATGAGATTCATTCTCATGTTACGCATCACGTTTGATCTTCTCTAGAACCAATGAGATTCATTCTCATGTTACGTATCACGTTTGAGCTTCTCAAGAACCAATGAGATTCATTCTCATGTTACGCATCACGTTTGATCTTCTCAAGAACCAATGAGATTCATTCTCATGTTACGTATCACGTTTGAGCTTCTCAAGAACCAATGAGATTCATTCTCATGTTACGTATCACGTTTGAGCTTCTCTAGAACCAATGAGATTCATTCTCATGTTACGTATCATGTTTGAGCTTCTCTAGAACCAATGAGATTCATTCTCATGTTACGTATCATGTTTGAGCTTCTCTAGAACCAATGAGATTCATTCTCTTGTTACGTATCATGTTTGAGCTTCTCAAGAACCAATGAGATTCATTCTCGTGTTACGTATCACGTTTGAGCTTCTCAAGAACCAATGAGATTCATTCTCATGTTACGTATCACGTTTGAGCTTCTCTAGAACCAATGAGATTCATTCTCATGTTACGTATCACGTTTGAGCTTCTCTAGAACCAATGAGATTCATTCTCATGTTACGTATCATGTTTGAGCTTCTCAAGAACCAATGAGATTCATTCTCATGTTACGTATCATGTTTGAGCTTCTCAAGAACCAATGAGATTCATTCTCGTGTTACGCATCACGTTTGAGCTTCTCAGGAACCAATGAGATTCATTCTCGTGTATTATGCATCACGTTTGAGCTTCTCAAGAACCAATGAGATTCATTCTCGTGTTACGTATCACGTTTGAGCTTCTCTAGAACCAATGAGATTCATTCTCTTGTTACGTATCATGTTTGAGCTTCTCAAGAACCAATGAGATTCATTCTCATGTTACGCATCACGTTTGAGCTTCTCAAGAACCAATGAGATTCATTCTCATGTTACGCATCACGTTTGAGCTTCTCAAGAACCAATGAGATTCATTCTCGTGTTACGCATCACGTTTGAGCTTCTCAAGAACCAATGAGATTAATTCTTGTGTTACGCATCACGTTTGAGCTTCTCAAGAACCAATGTGATTCATTCTTGTGTTACGCATCATGTTTGAGCTTCTCAAGAACCAATGTGATTCATTCTCATGCTACGCATCACGTTTGAGCTTCTCTAGAACCAATGAGATTCATTCTCTTGTTACGTATCATGTTTGAGCTTCTCTAGAACCAATGAGATTCATTCTCGTGTTACGCATCACGTTTGAGCTTCTCAAGAACCAATGAGATTCATTCTCATGTTACGTATCACGTTTGAGATTCTCTAGAACCAATGAGATTCATTCTCGTGTTACGTATCACGTTTGAGCTTCTCAAGAACCAATGAGATTCATTCTCTTGTTACGTATCATGTTTGAGCTTCTCTAGAACCAATGAGATTCATTCTCATGTTACGTATCACGTTTGAGATTCTCTAGAACCAATGAGATTCATTCTCATGTTACGTGTCACGTATGAGATTCTCTAGAACCAATGAGATTCATTCTCGTGTTACGTATCATGTTTGAGCTTCTCTAGAACCAATGAGATTCATTCTCGTGTTACGCATCACGTTTGAGATTCTCTAGAACCAATGAGATTCATTCTCATGTTACGTATCACGTTTGAGATTCTCTAGAACCAATGAGATTCATTCTCGTGTTGCGTATCATGTTTGAGCTTCTCAAGAACCAATGAGATTCATTCTGCATATTACGTATCACGTTTGAGCTTCTCTAGAACCAATGAGATTCATTCTCTTGTTACGTATCATGTTTGAGCTTCTCTAGAACCAATGAGATTCATTCTCGTGTTACGCATCACGTTTGAGATTCTCTAGAACCAATGAGATTCATTCTCATGTTACGCATCACGTTTGAGATTCTCTAGAACCAATGAGATTCATTCTCATGTTACGTATCACGTTTGAGATTCTCTAGAACCAATGAGATTCATTCTCGTGTTGCGTATCATGTTTGAGCTTCTCAAGAACCAATGAGATTCATTCTCATATTACGTATCACGTTTGAGCTTCTCTAGAACCAATGAGATTCATTCTCATGTTACGCATCACGTTTGAGCTTCTCAAGAACCAATGAGATTCATTCTCATGTTACGCAGCACAGATTAATGTATCGCAAGAAGACCAGTAATATGCACAAATTATGGTCAGTTTTATTTCATGCTGAATTTAAATATGCACGCTTGTTTTGGCCAATATTTACGACGTTAAGTCTGCAGCAAAATCATTGTGAGTTTCATTGTGAATATTCGTTAATCACACAAGCAAGCATGTTCCCCGCCGAGCCGAACCCTCGGTGCGCGTCTCCACCTGAGCCTCACGCTAACACACGCGGGCTATTTTTGAACACCGTGTGCCAGAGCAGTGTCAGTGAGGGAGAGAAACACAGAGCGAGAGAATCCTCAGCAGAGATGGGAATAAAGCGAGAGAAATGGAGACTGCACAGCTCTCCTGAATAAAGTATCCGTGTCTATAAATAACACGCAGCGCTCACACTGTTATTTAGCCACATTTTCCCTCCTCATCCTGTAACCGTGATTTGATCATTCGCCTTCTCATTTTTCAGCATGCACACGGTCTCCGTTATTAATGAACGTAGCGTTTGTTTGGAAATTATTCACGTTTGATGGCTTCGGTGTTAATTGACATGTTACACAACCTGTAAATCCTGCATGAATAATCCCAAAATAAAATTTAAATCGTGATATGGCTTAGTGCGATTATCAAATCGCAATCGCTGCAATTTAATTAAATGAATATATGCGTTGCGTGTTTCAGAGTGAAGCGCGGCGCTGTTTATGTACACACGTTTAGCTCATGATCCCGTGTCTCACAGCGACTCTGTTCACAGTAAATGCGGCTTGTTTGGGTCGATTTAACATACATTTATAAAAAAAAAACATAGACATTTAAAAAAAAAAAAAATCCAAATTGTTTCCAGACATGTAACGAGAAGCGCTTATAAAACGACTGGTGTCAACAAAAGCTAAGAGATGTCCAGCAAAATTAAATTATATTTTTATTTTCATTTAACAGTAAAATGTTACAATAGTATTATTTCTTATTTGATTAATATTTTTATTTAGTATTATTACTTATTATTTTGTTATCTCATTTTTAGAATTATTACTTTAATTATTATTTAAATATTTATTTAATTTTTATGTAGTACTTTTAGTTATTATTATTTTTATTTAGTATTATTACTTTAGTTATTATTATTATTATATATTTTTTAGCATTACTTTAATTATTATTATTTTATATATTTTTTAGCATGACTTTAATTATTATTATTTTATATATATATATATATATATATTTTTTTTTTTTTTTTTATTTAGTACTATTACGTTGTTGTTATTGTTAGTATTATTATCCTCATTTATTTGTTATTTTAGATTTTTGGGAGGCAAATTGTGTAACCCTACAAACATGTATAGGAAATCTGGAGCTTTGTTTTTAAAACAGATTTTTATTTTTTATTTTTTTTTATTAGAAAAATAATAATTCGATCACTCAGAGAAGCACCACTCACAATTTCCTCTAATAATTAACAAATGTAGATCAGTAATAATAGCCCTGTAGGACAGTTCCCTGAACAGATCAAGACTCAATTTTGTAATATGTAGTAAATTAATTGCACACTGGTCTAAAGAAATGCCTGTATGATTAAACTCGCCTGATGACTTGTCAATTTTAGTGTGACCATCATGACCAATCACATTTTTTTCTTCTCAAGTTAACCATGTTTTCTTTTCTCTGAACTCACTTTAATACATTCAAATAAAAATCCTGCACACTCTCCACCATAATTCATGCAGAAAATGTGTAAAACGGCATGGCTCTGTCCCGGCGCTCATGAATATTAATGAGATGAATTAGTTTTGAATGACGCGCGGAACAGCTGACGGATTGTGAAGAACGGAGTTTGCTGGACATATTGCGCGTGACTCACGCCGCGTTCTGAGAACGACGCGCAAGATGTCGAGCGCTGAGTCAACATGTTCTCCGAAAATAAATATTTAGCCTTTTGTTGTCTTGTTATCGAGCTGTGACAGAAATTACCCGGCTCTTATTTAGCTCAATAATACACTGAATATCATTCTGGCCTGGAGACCAATTGTGTCTCGTTTGCCACACGCCGCACAATCCGCTCCGCTTATATTCATCTGTCGTAATCGAACCGCTGAGTGCAACTTTCCTCCCAGATTCTGATTGCTCTATTCTTGCATTGGCCTAGAAGATGAGAAGCCACAGGAGGACCATTAACTAACATGCATTATAGTTTAAGATCCTGGATCCCAAACCCAGTCTGGAGCCGCACGGGTATATCTGTGGCAATAGCAACTATACATTGTATGGCTCAAAATTATCCATTTTTCTTTTATGCCAAAAATCATGAGGATATTAAGATCATGTTCCATGAAGATATTTAGTAAATGTCCTACCGTAAATATATAAAACATGTATTTTTGTGAGTGAATGCAGCACAATCGTGAACATAAATGCACAACTTTAAAGGAGATTTTCTCAATGTTTACATTTTTTATTATTTTAATAATAATAATAATACTTTTTTAATGATATCAATAAATTATTATATTTATAATCTAATAATAATAATTATTATATATATATATATAAAAAATATATTACACAAAATATGCGATTACTTTTAAATAAATTGTGTATTAAATTAAAATTAAATAATATTTATGCTACAGTAAATTTGCAATGTTAAAATTAAGAAAACTAAAATTGCAATGCTAACGATGTGGAAAAAACGGCGTAATTCATGCAGCGCATGCTTATGTTACTAAATCAAAGCCTTTGCCATTTAATTATCATACCATATTGCAATTGAATTTTTATTCTGATTAATCATGCAGACCTGTTCAAAGTTTAAATAATCACATATATATATATATCATGTTTTGTTCTGTTCTTGAAAGCGCTATATAAATGCCTCCATTCATTCATTGGTTTCTACTTCAGGCAAGTTTATTAATAAATAACATAAATATTTGCTTATTCATGAATTTTCGACATGCTTGACGACGTGTGCATGTTCCAGATGTTGTCACTGCATTAAGTGCATGTTTTGGTGTTTTTACATTGAGATGATTCATGTTTCTTCCTGACGACTTCACCAGTAAAATGAACTATTATGAGATTGATCAGTTTGTAATGCATTGATGTGCTTTAGTTTGAGGGCCTGTTTATCTGTGCTGTCTGTGCACTTGATAGCGTGTGTCTCCTTTGCATACTAACGACCAACCGTGGGAAAAAGCCGTATAAGAGTGTGTCATTTCTCTGTGTGTGTGTGTGTGTGTGTGTGTGTGTGTTTGTGGAGGAGAGACTGAGGCAGAGGAAAGGAAAAATCAATACCAACCCATGGAGAGCAGCTAACTGTGTAATTGGCTTCAAAGTCATCAGGTTCACCGCTTCCCCTCATGTACAGTCCTAATGTGAGATCAGCGGAGAGTGTATTAATGAAGTATACAGTACCAGCAG
Source organism: Phoxinus dragarum (assembly GCA_033366665.1). NCBI lineage: Eukaryota > Metazoa > Chordata > Actinopteri > Cypriniformes > Leuciscidae > Phoxinus > Phoxinus dragarum. The sequence goes on from JARPMJ010005242.1 coordinate 41,750, forward strand.
TCGAACATCTTCATATAACGGTGGTCCTCTCGCCTCAAACTGGGACTTTAAAGTCAATACGACGTCGTTTTGAGTTCGCTCTTTTCTCTGTTGTGCGACTTTTAATTAATTTTACAGATTTGTTTGATTGCTTGGCTTCCTAAACAACACGTTTAAACAACAAGGGACGCAGTGTAAAAGTAGTGAAGATAATTATTCATGATGATGTTTGAGGTGTTATCGAGTTTGAAGAACACACATTTCCATGTTTACTTGGATATTGAAAACTTCTGGATGATCTCTTTGCATATCGCTTATGAAAGGTGTATTTTAATGATGCATGAACCGAGATCAGAGAAAAGGTCTTGTGATTGATCTTTAAACGGCTTGTATATGTTCACTAGTGCTTCTCATCCGCCTTTTATCCTGTTGTTGGACTGATAGCATATGAATGCACCCATTTGCTTGTTCATATGAATCAATATTGAAATTCGCATTATTTCAGAGCATATTAAAAGCATATTCTGCTTTGAGAGTGTTTGACGGGTGTAACTTTATAGCCATCAGTCAATTTCTCCAGACGACATGATTATTGTAATTATTTTTGAAATGTTTAAAGTCCCCCTGTGGTGAAAATCAAGATTTTAATGTTTTTTAATCTCTGAGCAGAGTGAGTGAGTGGAGGCGGGGCTCGTTTGCATATTCATAGAGCCGCTTATACTAAATGAGGCAAGGGTGTCGAGTTACATTCAAGATATTTTAAAGAATTGTTTTTAAAATATGTAATTTTGGTGATCAAAGATTAGTTTTAAGGGATAAAATTGACTACAGGGGGACTTTAAATTAAAAATAGGTTTAATTATTGATACATATGTTGTAGAGCTGTAAACGAATTCAAAATAAAAGTGTGTGTTTACATAATATATGTGTGTGTATTGTGTGTAATTATTTTGTATATATAAATAAACACATGCATGTATATATTTAAGATTTTTATTTATATATAAAATAGTTCTATTTATATATAATATAAATCATATAAAAATATATATGCAGTATATAAATGCAAATATTTCTCAAATATATACATGCATGTCTGTTTATTTTAATACACAAAATAATTATACACAATACACACACATATATTATGAAAACACACACTTTTATTTTGGATTCGATTAATCGCGATTAATCGTTTACAGCCCTAATATGTTGCATGTATTATTAAAATATATATCTTATTTTGACTTTTTCAAATAGATTCAGGTTGGAGTTGTTTCATTGAACTGATTTTAACAGGAGTTAACACTGTTTTTGCTCCTGAAGTTGAAGTCATCCTTTAAAACTTCCCTGTATTAATGCAATAATGCTCATGATTGTTCTGTCAAACTAGTCTAATGATGGGGTTTTAGTAGTCACATTAAAAGTGCATTAAAATCATGATAATCTCGCAATGGTTTTGCTTGCGATATAAAAAATTAAACAGTTCTTAAATATCAAAAAAATTCTGACTTTTGAAAAGTCCAAATTTTAAAACGTCAGGAAAAGAATGGAGATTGTATCGGCACAAACTCTACTGACCAACAGTGAACCGGTCAATTGACCGTTCGCAAAGACCCGCCCCCTTTAGTTACCGTTGCTATGTCTGACAAGCCACGCCTCTCACACCACATCATGTTATCACAGTGAAAAACACATCGCTGACACTGACACACACTGAGACCGGACAGACCAGCTTACTTCTGATATAAAACAGTCTCAACTTTCAAATTTGGTAATTTTATAAAGAAATTTAAACAATAAATAGCGTTTTGTGTCTTTAATGTGTGTGTCAGATCGCTCAGTTAAAGCCGCTCGTGAACGATCATCTCTTCCTTCTAGTTCATTTATAGCATCAAATAAACATGAATGAACATCAGAAGGAATGTTGTTTTAACCGCGGAAAGACGTCAGTACTAGGGCTGTAAAACGATTAATCGCGATTAATCGAATCCAAAATAAAAGTTTGTGTTTACATAATATATGTGTGTGTGTTGTGTATAATTATTTTGTATATATAAATACACACACATGCATGTATATATTTAAGCAAAATGTGTTATTTATATATAAAATAGTTCTATTTATATATATAATATAAATCATATAAAAAAATATATATGCAGTATATAAATGTAAATATTTCTCAAATATATACATACATGCATGTGTGTGTATTTATATATACAAAATAATTATACACAATACACACATATATTATGTAAAAACAAAACTTTTATTTTGGATTCGATTAATCACGATTAATCGTTTACAGCCCTAGTTAGTACACTCCGCTTAATAGGGCTGGGCGATATGACCAAAATCTCATATCCCGATAACGATATAGGTCACGATATAGTACCTTTTCTGTAAATTCAATCAATTAATAATTTATATATATATATATAATTACCACATGGAAAATACTTTTAGTATATATCAAATAAAAGAATAGTTGATATATATATATATTATATCACAAAAAAAAAATGGGCAAATGTTTGATTAAGAATGTAGAAATATAAAATATGAACGAAATATAAAACACTTTTCAAAAACAAATGATTACAGGCCCAACATAAAATATTGCTATATAAAATACCAAATGTAAAAATTCAATGGAAGATGTTTAAAATGTAGCCGCAATCAGGGCTCCGAACCTGTTCAATGAACGAAAACAAACAAACAAAATTGACAGGAGCGAAACAGAAACCAAATCAAATTTAATCGTTCTGAACAGACACGCTTATTTGAAATGGCCATTAACCGGTTAACAACGTTATTTTATCGTTCTGTTAACTATTTTAATTTGCCAGTCAACCAATCACGAATTCAAATAGTACAGACTGAGCAAATGTGATATTGACGCGCATAGCCTATCCAACGTGAGTGAAATGCCCACGCTCAGCTGTCAGTCATCATTGATAAGTCGCAATGGGAATGCGCTGGCGTTAGTTTTCCATACTGTATGTCACCAACTGTCAAGAAATTAGGCCTACATTTCAGTGAAAATGAATAGCAGGTAATATGCAACTTTTTGTTTTTTGAAACCAGCGAAAATTGCAGGATAGTGTAGAACATGGATCCACACAACGTCACATCACGCACTTAAAGCGTTTCTGTGAACGGAGAAAACAGAATAAAGATAAATATATAAAACTAATATATAGGCCTATATGCGAAATATAGGCTATTTGCCTTAAATAATTACAGATTAACAAAACGAAAGGAAGCATTTTGCAGAGCTTCGGATCATGCGACAGGGTCCAAAGTTCACAAAAAGGAAACCGAGATGTTAGAAAAGGGAACCGAGCTTGTTTTCTGTATTTTACGGCTTTACAGTTTTGAATCATTTTTTGCTTCTATCCGTATGACCATAAATTACGGAGTAACGGATTCCTGTTCCTGTGATCGCGCCGACGCTTCACGGCACGCGCACACGTTCTTGCATTGCTAACTTGACATAGCAGCATGTTCATTATCAAAATATAATAGTCAACCAAACATATAGACATTTTACCAAATCATGTTCATGCTACAGAGGTAGCCCCTCATTTAGGAACGAGCTCCTCGGTTTGTCCTGGCTGGTCCTGCTCGGAAACACCCGGTTCTGTCACCCTTCACTCGCCATGTTATTCACGTTTCTGCCTGCATTCTCATGGCGGCGTGTAAGATTGCAGTCCTCCAAATGATGAAAAAGTTTTGCCGTAAACAATGTTTTTTGCGACACCCACGATATGAACGATAGAGCATAATATGAATCGATAAACTTTTTATATCGTCCATCCGATATATATCGTCATATCGCACAGCCCTACCGCTTAAGTTAAAATCCTCCAACGTTAATCTACTAACTCTCCTGACTGCTTTGTAGGACAGAAATGGCGGATTATGATTGGTCAGATTGCCTGTCAATCAAACTCCCTGTGAAGGGTCAATTAGCAACTCAGTAACTAAGGGGGGCGGGGCTTACCGATAGGTCAATTGGTGCCCGTTTCAGTGCCAGTCCGTGGCATATGCCAAGCTAATGCAATAATCCTGATGGCTTTTTCTGTGCCTTTTATGTACAACGGTTGTTTGAAGGTTTTGCTGCTCTCTCTCATTCTCTCTCCGCTGAAGCAGCGGGAGCATGGATGAAAATAGACGTGTTTTTCCACACCGTTGAGGGCCGAGAGAGTGAGAGAGAGGATGGGGAACAGTGGTACCTGAGCAGATGGAGTGGCGCAGTGTGAAGTGGGCAGTGCCAGGGATAAACACGTCACAGAGGACGCCGCGGCTCGATCGCTGCACAATCAGCCCTTTCAGATGATTAGCTTACATGCATTATGGTGCATTTTTAATATTGAGAACCGCATTAAACCATCTCGAATGGTTTATTTGGGACGGGTGATGGTGCATATGTTCATGTGCAACTACTGATGTACTTATTATTGTCTTTAAAGTCCACCTGTAGTCAATGATTTTATCCCTTAAAACTCGTCTTTGATCACCAAAATTACATATTGAACTGTTTTTCTTTGAAAATAATTCTTCGTGCCTTAACATATCTTGAATGTGACTCGACACTAGGGCTGTAATCAACCAAAGAAAATCTTGGTCGACTGAAGTCCTGAAATTTTCGACTAAAAATGACGTTAGGAAAAAAAACGTTCAATTAATTAGCTGCGCACTGTGCACAGTACTTGGTAGCCTTGTTGTCCGCCTAAATGAATTATAAATAAACATAAAAAATAGTAGGCTATTTGCAGTATATTAAATCCTTTTTTACCTAATTATTTTGCACTGAAATGAGTCTGACTCACGAGTCTGTCGGCTCTGACAGCGTTGCATCACGTGCACCCGCGCAATATCATAGCCTATGATTTCAGAAAATAGCACTGTTGTCAACTAGTGATGTCATCTCAAGAACTTTTGAGGAATATACCACATAATTTAGACAATTGTTTTTATCATATGTATTATAATAACTGACAGACACGCACACAGCGAGGCTGAACATAGAGCGCAGCTTCGCGGCTGAGACACGAATAGACTATTAAGTTAAAGCTTTTACTCTTAAACACAAAAGGCACGTCCATTTTAATAAAAAAATTATATTTATTAAACAAACCAGATCAAGAGCAAAAACTAAATAAAGCGCATAACTGAAAAATAAAACATAGGCTCAAAACTAATACAAACAGCGCATTAGGTTCCAATAATTTTTTCCCGTTTTCTATAACAAAAATGCTGCTACACTGCCGATGTCTGTGTTGATATGGTAGAGGAGGACTGACTATGAATTAAACGCTCTCATAATTAAATAAATGATATTCAGCAAACCTTCTAGTAGCCTACTTTCCTCAATCTGTCTCTCTTCTCCGGTGGGTTGGGCTAATCCAAAAGAAGTGAAAACAAGGGGTTTATTACTGTTATGTTAAATATAACATTAGCAATTAGTGCTTTCCACCTGATGACATGAGCGCGGCAAAAAATCTACCAATCAGAATTTTGGTCGAGCCAGAACGTATCGGCCAACAATCGACTAATTGACTGGGAGATTACAGCCCTACTCGACACCCTTGCCTCATTTAGTATGCGCGGTTCTATGAATATGCAATGTTCATAGGCCCCGCCTCCACTCACTCACTCACTCAGAGATCCACTGGTGGACGATCACACGTTGATCTGATTGGTTACAAGGTAGTTTGTGACGTCAGAAACACCAGCGATTTGTCTTTGGTTCTCTGCAGTTTTAAGCAGAAAATACTCAGCAATGCTGTCGACTTATGAACTTACACGTGGTTTGTGTTAGGGCTGAACGATATTATGTTTTAACATCGACATCGCGATGTGCGAGTGAGCGATGGTCACATGGCCGGAACATGCGATGTGAAGGGTAGTAGCACAGTAGCACGAGGGGGAGATATTACATGCGCTTCATGAGGCGCGCGCGGTCTCTTGCTCTCTCTGCCGTGCACGCGCTGCACAGTTTGGAGCACAGTCTCTGTCTCGCGGGCGCGCTCGCTCTAGATTCCGGAGATTTTAACTAATTCGCTGGCATCAGTGAGCCGCTATCAATATGCGGGAGACTCCCGGAGCTTCCGGGAGACTTGGGATGTCTGTATCTATAATAATATCGGCATTAGAATTATTGATTTTTCATTAGGCTATTATTTTGGTGCCCCCTCAGCTCTTGATGCGCGTGGTGGGAGCGGCGACGCGGACAGGTGTGGTGTAAAGCTGCTGTTTAAATGTTTTCGGCTTTTCTGTTTACAGAAACATGTTTTCTAATCTGTTTAGAAGATTTGATACAACAAAATATATTAAAGTTTTATTTATTTTTGTTTATTTCATAATGATTATGATGACCAACACCAACACTGTTTTACTTTGGCACTTTGGCTAAGAAAAGTTGACGAAAAGTGGATTGTGAACCAAAATGCTTATAAGTTGTTTTATAAAAAAATATATATATTTATTTTAAGTTATATTGTTGTAAACCAATCAGGGGGTTGGTGTAAAGCTGCTGTTTTATTTAAAAATGTGTTCTGCTTTTATGTTTTCAGAAATGTTCTAATTTTGGAACATTAAGTGACCTTTTTGTCACTTGTAATGAAGCTTGCTTATTTGTGAAATTATTAATATCATGGAATGGTAATTATTGACTTTAGCCTGGAGTTATGGCTCTCAATATCGCAATATATATCGTTTGGGGAAAAAATATCGCAATGTAATTTTTTTTTTCAATATCTTGCAGCCCTAATTTGTGCTAAAGCAGATTAAAAACAACACATAGACACATAAACAACATTAAAAACTGGATTTTCACCACAGGGGGACTTTAAGGATGAAATTCCAAGTATAAATCTGAACTCAATCGATCTGTGAATGCACTGATTAGTGGCACTCCGTGTTAATTGGCTCAGATTTGGCTGGCCAGCAGAAGTCCTGATTGTTTCAACTTGCTCTGTTACAGAAATAGCAAACATTATTGGCTGTTATTCGCCTACTACCTGTGTCAGCCTGAGAGGAACAGAACAGCGTGATTGGCGTTTCTCTCGCCATGTTCTCAAAGCGACTGAAGACAGTGAACGTAGAGACGGAGTGTGTGTGTGTGTGTGTGTGTGTGTGTGTGTGTGTGAGAGCGAGAGAGAGAACAGGGGCGTGACGGGGTGAAGTGTTTGTTCTGCCCTCCAAACACACACTCGGGTAATTGGGGTGATTCACAGATGTGTGTGTGTGTGTGTGTGTGTAATTGGGGTACGGGGCAGATGTGCACCACATGGGGGGGAGGGAGATCTATTCTCTCTTGGTGACAGAGCCTGTTGCCATGGAGCTCCTCGTCCTATTGGTCGAGGCCTCGTCCAATCGGGCGTCAGTTTCATCATTGAGAATTTTCTCTCGGTCTCAAACGGAGGGAAGTGGAGATTGCATAAGGGTTGTAATGGGAGCCAAAACAGCCCCAGATTTTAACCTGACACACTTATTTTTAGAGCCTAAAAGATGGAGATAGGCTGAACGAGATCTCTCCCACACAGCGTGAGTGATGCATCATGGTCTAGCAGAGCACTGTTTGTGTTGTTCATGTTTTTAAGTTCCTGTTCTTCTTGATCTGGGTCAGGGTTGTTATTGATAAAGTCCCCCTGTGGTGAAAATCAAGCTTTTAATGTTGTTTAGAGTGGAGGCGGGCTAATTTGCATATTCATAGAAATAAATGAGGCAAGGATGTAGTTGGGCTACATTTGCATTTAGTTTAAGTTAAGCAATAGGAGGATGTTAGGTTAATTACAACTAAAGCTTAATAAAAACTATATAGACAATTTTTTTTAATCTAATAAAAATGATAAAAACGCTTCTTTTCTCTCGGCATGTGCACGAGTACTCGGACATGACTGCAAGAAAATAATGATCGCCGTAAAAATATATATATATTTTTTTTGATTGGTTATTGAGGCATTTTGGGCCGTTTTTGGACAGCATACCTTCCAGACCGGCGAATTAAAGTGAAACTATGGATTTGAATACGCACAGTGATGCCTGGAATCACTTTGATCATGAAAATACAATTTTAAGTGCAAGATGTGCAGTCATTGAATCATTCATTCAAGAGATCTGTTCAAAAACACTGATTCATCCAGTAATGAAACAAGTGAATTCTTTATGAGCGAGTCATTGAATCATTCATTCGAGAGATTTGTTCAAAAACACTGATTCATTCAGTAAACAAGTGAAGTCATCATGATTGAGTCATTGAATCATTCATTCAAGAGATTTGTTCAAAAACACTGATTCATCCAGCAATGAAACAAGTGAAGTTATTATGAGCGAGTCATTGAATCATTCATTCAAGAGATTTGTTCAAAAACACTGATTCATCCAGCAATGAAACAAGTGAAGTTATTATGAGCGAGTCATTGAATCATTCATTCAAGAGATTTGTTCAAAAATACTGATTCATCCAGCAATGAAACAAGTGAAGTTATTATGAGCGAGTCATTGAATCATTCATTCAAGAGATTTGTTCAAAAACACTGATTCATCCAGTAATGAATCAATTAAGTCATCATGAGTGAGTCATTGAATCATTCATTCAAGAGATTCGTTCAAAAACGCTGATTTGTTAATGATATAATCGTGCTATAAATGTACATTGTTTTATTAAAAGTGAAAATATAAAACACCTGCTAGGTTCATGATGTGAACGGTGGGAAAAGCATCATTGCGGTCTGGAAAGGTCGACCACAGCACCAGGTTATAGGAATGCAGGTTTTTATGTTTTTTTTTTTTTTGTGCATTTATAAGTCAAAATACAGTAATAAGGATATTTGAAATCAACATTGCTGAATATTGTGCATAACTTGTATGTGGTGAAATTGACTCGCCTGATTGATTCGCTATGGAACCCACTCTGCAGACACACCTCTCTTCTCTCTCTCTCTCTCTCTATAGGTTGTGTTGCTCGTTCGCCCTCTCTCTTGTCGTCAGGTCATGTGACGTCATCCTCCCCCCCCCTCAGCCCACACTCCCGGTGGGACCGACTCTGACTCATCTTTCCTCTCTTCTGCTGTTCTTTGAGTTCATCCCTCCTTCTTTTCTCTCGTTATTCGTTTCCTCGCTGCGTCGTCCTTCTGTCTGCGCCGTCGTTCTCGATCTGTTGAAACAGGGAATCCTTCCGTGACGCATTTCCCCTGCAGTTCAGCGCGTTACAGTGCCACACACACACACACACACACACAGCCCACACACACACACACACACACACAGCCCACACAGGCAGTGTTATAAAACCACAGCGCATTGGGTTTTGGTGATTGATGCTTTTATTCAAAGCGACTTGCAAAAGAGAAACAAAAGAAGTTCGTCAAAGAGCCAATAATATTCGTAATTAAAGGTTATTAGATAACTACAATATACATGTGCATTATTTTTGCAGCGTGACCTTATTTTGCATTTCATATTTTTGCTTTTTTAATTTAAGTTTTACTTTATTTTTATATTTTTTATTATTTAGCTGTTTTAATTTGATTAGATTTTATTTTATCATTTATATAATTAATTAATCATGTTTTGTTTGTTTATAATAAAAATAATGCAAGATCCAATTTTTTAAATATAATTTCTCACCCAGAATGTTAATTTTGGAATATAATTTGGTGAATGAAAATTATTATTGTTTTTCCTACATTTCACAATGCAAACAGTATGTAAAGCATGTCCAATGTTTTAATTTTTTCATTCATATTTATGTTTTTAATTAGATTTATATTACTTCTCAGAACAAATATATTGTTGTTGTTGTTGTTATTATTATTATTTTTATTTTTTATTCTATATGCTCATTGCATCTGCTCTGATATTTGCTTGTACTGCGGTGAGGTAACTTGACACACCGGTGTGTGTCTTAACTGGGTCACTCTCTCTCTCTCTGTGTGTGTGTGTGTGTGTGTGTGTGTGTGTGTACAGCTGCCCAGGTGTGTTGTATATTGTGTGTGTGACAGACCTTCACTGGTTTATTTTTGTCTTAGTGTTTGTTTCTCATATTCATGTTTAATATCTCGCTCTTGCTCTCGAACACAAGCGGCAGCAGCTGATGTTGGCGTCTCCTTGGCAACAGAAGGAGAGTGTGTGTGTGTGTGTGTGTGTGTGTGTGAGAGAGAGAGAGAGAGAGATGGCGACGGCTCATTCATGAACGCTCTTCTCCCTCATTCATTCTCCTTCATCTTCTTCTTGAGTTGATTCTTGAGGATGGCCTCGTTGCAGCAGTTTCTGTGTGTGTGTGTGTGTGTGTGTGTGTGTGATTGGTCTGCGGTGTCATGTGCTGCTGGTGACGTGTTTTCTGCAGTCGGGAACCCCAGCTCTCTTCAGTCTCTGCAGTGTGACGTCAGCGCTGGAGTTTCCTTCACTCTCTCTTTCAGCGGCTCAGTCTCTGCTGCGGTCTTATGAGTGTGTGTGTGTGTGTGCGCGCTCGTGTTTTACAGCAGATGGCAAGTTCCTCAACACAACAGTGCACTGTACCATGTTCCTCTGTATACACACACACACACACACACACACACACACACATTCTCCTCCCTCTCTCTCTCTCTCTCCCCTCTCTCTCTCTCTCTCTCTCTCTCTCTCTCTCTCTCTCTTTCTCTCTCACTCACGCACACACACACACACTCAAATAGTGATATCATTGTCTCTGGCTTTGACTAATAGTCAAGAAGCCCCAGAGAAAATTTAAAATCCACCTTTATACAGAGATATTCTAAATTAGGAAAAAATTATACAAAAATGGGAAAGAGAAAAAGGCAATTATGATCATGAACAATTAGTTTGCCGGATATTCAAATGAGATGTATATCATTTTTATTTTTTGGAGGTGTATTCACTCTTAAATGTGTGCATCTCGCTTTCATTTGTTTATATTGTGTGTTTTGCGTCATCTAACCGGTGTGTTTCTCTCCAGCAGGGGGAGCTGTGATGGTTGTGTGTGTGTGTGAGCGCCGTTCAGGATGCAAGGAAACCTAGAATACACTCTTTCACCATGACATCCCCCCCGCTCTCTTCTCAGCCATAGAAACACACACACACACACACCGAAGAACACACACCACCACACTACAGCACCTGGTGTGTCAGGTAAAATACTGATGACTTGTAAAAAGTCAAATTTTACTACCATTAAAGGATTAGTTCAGATTTAACATTTCCTGATAGTTTACTCTCCCGCACTCATATTGCATATGCCCGTCTCCCTCTTGTGTTTCTCAGCCGCGGTCTGGGTTTGTAAGGTGCGCTGGTTTGCGCTTTAAGGGGAAATGTCTGTGGTTTTCCCTGCCGACGGGATGGAGAACGACGACACGATGCTCACCGACGCTCCCGAATGCATCCGTGGGAAAACCATCCCATCCGCTCCCTCTAAAGACACCAACGCAGACATAACCGATCCTGACGACAACCTTTCCCAGGATGCTCAGGTAACAGCAGTGTTGTATAAAGTACTAGAAAGCAATACTTGAGTAAAAGTACAAGTATGGTACTAGAAAAAGACTTTGGTAGAAGTAAAAGTTACCTTTTAGAATATTACTTAAGTAAAAGTCTTAAAGTATCTGATTTATACTGTACTTAAGTATGAAAAGTATTTTTCTGATATTTAATGTACTTAAGTATTTTAAGTAAAAGTAAAAAGGTTTTTTTTTTTTTTTAAGCAAGCGGTTAACTTTGATTGTGAACTTTATTGTGGATTTCTTATACTAGGCATACTATTGTTCTGGTACAACCTGCTGTTGTTTGTGTTTTGTAGCCTGTAGCCTACTGTACTTGTGTTATCGTTTATCTCGCACTGCATGTAGGCCTACTTTAAAGGGATAGTTCACTTTAAAATTAAAATTCTGTCATCATTTACTCACCCTCAAGTTGTTTCAAACCTGTATTAATTTATTTCTTCTGCTGAACACAAAGAAAGATATTTTGAAGAATGTCAGTAACCAAACAGTAGTCTGTACCCATTGACTTCCATAGTAGGAAAAAAAAATACTATGGAAGTCAATGGGTACAGACTACTGTTTGGTTACTGACATTCTTCAAAATATCTTTCTTTGTGTTCAGCAGAAGAAATAAATTAATACAGGTTTGAAACAACTTGAGGGTGAGTAAATGATGACAGAATTTTAATTTTAAAGTGAACTATCCCTTTAAGTTAGCTGCTCTACTAAGAAAAAATCAGTCTGCAATAGTGCACTGTTCTGTACAGCCTTATAATTCATTGTATTTTTCAAAAATATAATTTTATATTCAGTGCAATAGCCGTACACAGGGTTTTATAAATACAGAGGTCCCAAAAGTGATCTTGCTAGGGGGTTCGGGGGCATATTATTTTTCCACTGTCATAGGCAAAAAACATATGTAGGCTATATCTGTGTTAAATAGGAATCCATTGTAATAAAGTTATTCTCATTCTGGGCACAGTATGCAAAAGGCTATTGCTCTACGTTACCTGCTCTCCTTTCTCATCTCCATCTCTCGTTCTTCTTCCCTCAGTCTCTTTATCTTTACCTGTAAATCTCCCCTTACCGAAGATGAGCTTTGCAAACTGATTATTTATGTCGGTCGTTTAAAACTTCTATCGTAAATCAGCGGTTTAGTTTAGCCACTTGAATCTTATCTCGTGAAGCGTCGCGTTTGGGATTCGCGCGCGGCCGCGGCTCGCGCTTCCACGGGTTCAGTTGTGCATTCTCCTCCATGGCAACAAACAAGCTTTACGCTGAAATAGAGCGTGCGTCATGCAATCTAGGAGCAGTGATTCGCCAAACCTCAAACCCACATTTCTTTTGATTTTATTTTGTAGTAACGAGTAACGAAGATGCTTAGTGGAAATGTAGCGGAGTAAAAGTATACATTTTATCTAGGAAATGTAGTGAAGTAAAAGTAAAAGTTGACATAAATTTAAATAGCGAAGTAAAGTACAGATACGTGAAATTTCTACTTAAGTACAGTAACGAAGTATTTGTACTCCGTTACATTACAACACTGGGTAACAGAAGCAAATTACACAAGCATTACACCGTGTGCTAACTACACACGACGCGCGATATAATCGTCTTTTCCATGTTAACGAGAGTTTTTGTGCTAACCAGCCGCGACGGCGACACGCGACGATTCTATTTTAGAAGCGGTTTCTATTTTTCTGCGACGTCGCGCTGGACGAACAAACACAAGTGTTAACAAACACAAATAATCTCAGGTGCTGTTTATGTGCTTTATTTA
>JARPMJ010005242.1:60000-65006 GCA_033366665.1 Phoxinus dragarum
ACTGCGAGCTAATTCAGTTCTGGGCATCACTGCCTCACGATATAATACAGCATGTGCAGTCATGATGCATCGAAATATTACAATATGATTATTATAAGAGTTCTGTAATAATTCTGTTTAACTAGATTGATCGAGCCTCCATGTTATAGTGGTGACGTTGACATTGATCCGATGTTTCCCGTTCTCTTGCAGACTCCAGTCAGGAATACACTGACTCCACAGGGATTGATGTGCACGAGTTCCTGGTGAACACACTGAAAAACAACCCCAGGTACAACAGGCCTCGCTCTAGACACAACATCAGACTCACCAGCGTCTCTCGTTACACTCGGGGTTTCCTTTGTCAGCTTCAGGCTACGGCTACATTCATCCGGATACAGTTGAAAGCGGATACGCTCTCCGGCCACACTCGTGAAAACTCGTATTCTCCTTATACTGCGCATGTGTAAATCCTCACAGAAGCTCACTGAGATGATACAGACGGGAAATAAATCATAAAGTTATCGCGCAATTGACCTATGGCTAAGCCACGCCCCCTGCTATGGCAGCTGTCACAGTAGGAGACACTTCACAGGAGGCAATTCGCCTCTGGCTAAGCCACACCCTAGAATGTAGATTGACCAATCACAGCGCAGCCGAGAACGAGCTCCACAGCGGTCCGACACTTGTTCACAGCGCTCCATTGACTTTAACACCGGCGTCTCATATGTTTGGTGTCGGCAGGATATTACCGTCGTAGTTTTATCAGAAATATGGTTAAGCGTTGTGTCTGGGGCGTTTGTAACACAGATCCGTGTTTCCCAGAGAGGTTGGAGGCGGTGTCCGCTTTTCCCTTCCCAGAACCATCAAATCCTGACAAGTGTCGTTTGGATTAAACTGTGTGGACGTCCTCAGTCAGCGAAACCCCTCAAGATCAACAACACACTTTTGTGTTTTAACCTTACTGTGAGTTACACTAGTTAGACAGTTTTATGCTGGTTTAGGTCATGATTTCGGTTCTCTACGCTAATTGTTGATACGCTAGCACACGCTGCTAATAAACACAACTTTATACTCGCGTAGTCCGTTTGCGTTGTAATAACGATTATAGAAGTGAATAGAGACCAGCTCTGCATGAACAGTGTTGCTCCTGATATTGTGAGTCCCAGTCTCCGTCTCCATTAGGATATGATGCGCTGGGTCATATTTTGACTGTGACCGTTATGCTTTTGCCTCTATTTGGATCTTGTTGTTGCTTGTGTTTCACCGTATGTCTTGAATATAGCCTTCGAACGCACACTGAGCCCTTCTGCCTACTTCTATCCGACACTTTATTTGCTGCTTTATAAAAGTTTGATAATTTCAGCAGGAAGAGCGTCACAGCATAAGCCATGTTGATACCAAACCAGAGCCCAGAGGAAGTTGACGGACGTAGCAACAGTAACTAAGGGGGGGCGGGGCTTAGCCAAAGCTGAATTGATGATTTTTGGAGACTTGTATATCATCTCGAAGTCACCAAAAAGGCCTTAACTATGCATTGGAGGGTTATATTAATAATTTTATTGTTGAGAAGGTCGATGAAAAGCTTCAGCAACAGTGTGAAAGTGAACCGCACATAACAGGCACAATACCGGAATAAACATTAATATCTATTGGTACAATATGCGTCACATGACTAAACTTGCGTCATCGGTTTAAATGCCTCAGTTTCACAGTCAACACTACATAACAGCGTTTTCAAATTTATCCACTTTGGAGACCGTTTTCAAAAAGCTTAGTTTTATTGATAAAATTGTTGTAAATATGTAAAAATTTTCAGTGTATGAACCGAAATGTGAATTATTAATGCATTTTGAGATTATTTGCGATTAAGTGGTCAGTAGCATCTAGATTAGTATACATTTTATGACCCATGTATTAATATTGCATATTCAATAGTTTGTATTTCCAGTTGTATACTTCACCAGCAAAGCACATCGTGAAGTATATCCATTTGAATGCAGCGTCGGCCTTCATTTGATTTGTTTTTTGTTTTTCTGGATCAGTTTTATGTCTAAAAAAAATGTTTTAAACTCTTTTAGAGACAGAATGATGCTGCTTAAGCTGGAACAGGATATACTGGAGTTCATAAACGATGAGAAGTAAGTCATATATATATATGTGTGTATATATATATGTGCAATAAAATTGTACATGTGTACATTTTTGTATATAATAGCATTTATTTGATATAGAACCGCTTGTTACATTATAAATGTTATTACTGTCACTTTTGATCAATTTGATGTCCTTACTCTTTTTTTTTTTTTTAAGTACCCTAAATTTTTGAACGATAGTTTATTATGGTTTTCACAATAAATTTTGAGCAGAATTTTTTTTTTCAATATTGGTAATAAGAAATCAAATGTGTGTGTGTATGTATGTATATATATATATATATATATATATATACATATACACGCACGCACGCACACACACACACACACACACACACCACACACACACACACACACACACACACACACACACACACACACACACACACACACACACACACAATTTTAAGCAGAAAAAAATATTTTCAATATTGGAAATAAGAAATGTATGTGTATTTATATATTCCCTGATTCTGACCAAACACACATATGCATACACACATGCATACACCGTACATACACACATGCATACACCATACATGCATACATACATACATGTTCATGTTTCTCTCGTTCCCCAGTAAATGTTGTTTATACTTGATCTTGTAGTTGATATTTGTCGCCCCCTTTTGGTGGTTTGAGAGCATTGCAGTAATGTGGTTGTTTTACTCTAAACAGGACTCAGTGGTGTTGGTGCTGTGGTAAATGCGTTGTATTTTCTTTGTACTGAGGATGTTTTTGCATGCATGTGTTCAGTAATCAGTATAAGAAGTTCCCTCAGATGACCTCGTATCACCGCATGCTGCTGCATCGAGTCGCTGCCTACTTTGGCATGGATCACAACGTGGACCAAACGGGCAAAGCGGTCATCATCAACAAGACCAGCAACACTCGCATGTAAGACTCGCTCCGGTCCGGCGGGAATGATCGTAACCAGGGTTTGAAATTTGAAATGTGTGTGTGTGTTTCAGTCCTGAGCAGAGGTTCTCCGAGCACATTAAAGACGAGCGCACCGTGGACTTCCAGAAGAAGTTCATCCTGAAGCGAGATGACGCTAGCATGGATAAGGATGATAATCAGGTGTGTGTTCTGCACTGGTTTGACTCTGTCGTGGTGTGTTTGTGGTGCTTCTGAATTCCCGGTGTCCTCTCTGTCACTCAGATCCGTGTGCCGCTGCAGGACGGGCGCCGCAGTAAGTCCATCGAGGAGCGGGAGGAGGAGTACCAGCGCGTCAGAGATCGCATCTTTGCACGAGAAGTAAGCGCTAACTCCAGGGTTTTAGGAACCCGTGCCTGTGCTGAACCTCTGGTGCTCCTCACTGATCACACTCTTACTCCTCACGCAATATCAGCCAAAACTGCTCTCAGTAAAATCAATGTTATATATATATATTAGGGGTGTTCGGTTGAACCGTTCGGTTTTCGGTACGCATTTTCAAACCGAACAAATTTTTCCTGCCGACCAAAATTTCGTGGCAAGCGCGCTCATACTTTAAGAGACGCTGGCGCGACCACAACATTGCCCAACATCAAATAGCAAATGTGTAAGCGGAACGAAACTGCGCTACTCGTTATTGTGTGCTTGACGGACCGTTTATCAGTTTGCAGCGCGAGCCGATCTTGATCAAGCGGCACTGTTACTACACAGCGAGATCCTCATTTGAATTCGCCACTGAAGTAATAACAGCGCTGCGAGATCTAGTGAGAGACATTCACATTTCTCCGTTATTAACGGATCAAACAGCGCTGACGTGGAAACCAGGAGACACATTGTGCCATGAATGAACTATTCAGTGTCCACAGATCAGCAGCATTCACCATGATTTACTGTATAACACTCACTGTAACCATGGAAGTGTGGCAGGAATCGTAGCCTAGGCTATAGTGCTTTCAAGTAACATTACATCGGTTTTATTTTGACATTATGAATACAATTGCTGCCGTCAAATGTTAATCTGAACTAAAATAAACCGGTTTATAACTACTACAATATTCATTATTATTATTATTACACAATATTAAATATTTCATTTTGTCCAAGGAGCTGTTTTGTTTTATATGCTCCTAAGAAAAGTCAAGTATAGCTCCACCATTGCTCAAAGTACAAAACATATCATACGTTATGATGTTAGTTTTAATAAAAATATAATTAAAAAAATTAAATCAAGGAAATTTCTCTGGCATTTCTTTCTTTTTGTTGTATCGTACCGAACCGTGACACAAGTGTATCGAACCGAACTGTGAATTTTGTGAACCGTTACACCCCTAATATATATATATATATATATATATATATATATATATATATATATATATATATATATATATATATATTTTTTTTTTTTTATTGTTTAATAATGTAATATATTTACTTATATATATATTTTTTGGAATTTTATGGTACCAAGTAATATTTATGTAATAATTATGATCCATTTTTTTTTCAATACAATACAGTTTTCGGTAAAATCAATGATATATATATAGTATTTTATTATTCTTTTTTTATTATGTATTTTTAGGGAATTTTTTTGTACTAAGTAATATTTATGTAATATTTATGATCTATTTTTTTTTCCACTTTTCTTTTTACAATACATTTAATCAATGTATATTGGGTCACACTCATACTCCTCCCGGCATACGAGTGATTTATTATAATTTTTTCAGTATTATCAATATAGTATATTTTTTATAATAAAAAAAAAATGTAATATGTATTTTTAGGGAATTTTATGCTACTAAATAATAATTATGATCCATTGTTTCCAAATAATCCCTTCATTATTGTGTGCTGTTTTCTGCATCATGGCTGATTTGTAGATTTAAAAAATGACCTGTATTTATTTTTTCTTTCATTATTTCTTTGGCA